>VNJQ01001684.1:1509-97640 GCA_008042515.1 Drosophila truncata | reverse complement strand
AGGATAAGTGTTCGGTTTTTTAATTTAATGTTTTTTGTTTCATTTCGATACATTCAATTAGCATTTCAATGCTACATTTATTTCCAGAGCAGTGAAAGTAAAGCTTAGATGGGTGCGATATTGGGGGAGGATTGGGCGGGGCGGCGACGACCAGAAACACGCAAATAAAACGATGACTCACTAGAGGATCTCGTGTTGCCAGTCGATCAGATTTATCTGCGGCTTGAACCGCTTCAGGGGACCTGAAAGTAGACAAGTTAGAGCCTATTTTTAAGGGAAGGAAATGCTTAAAACTCACTTATCAAGGCATAGCGCTGCTCCTTTTGCAGCGCCAAGTAGTCCACATTTGGCCCGTTAGATGCTGCGCCACCGATCCGTTGCTCAACAACTCCGGTGTCCAGATCTCGTCCAGCGACGCCTCTACTGCTGGTTTCGAAGGGTAATGAGACCACCTGGGGAGGTTAAATATTAAATAAGAAATAACTCCTAAAACCTCGAATAACCCACCTGTGGAGTCACTGTTGAGGGTAAACCACTCGATCTGGCTCAACTGCAGCTCTACCTTCAGCGTTTTTTAGGAATATTTTAAATTTTTGTTTTTGTTTTGCTATGCTTTTTTGGGATTCTGCATTAGTATTGGAAGCTTGAAGGGTTGAAATAAAGGTTATCGATGATAAATTGCTGTGCTGATCATATTTTTATTTATTTTAATATTATAAAACCCTCGTTGTTTTTAAATTCATCACAGATAAACAGGAAAATTAAATAATAATGAGCATTTTATATATATATAAAAAAAAAACAAATAATGGTTGCGTTCACCAGAACAACATGATCACTGATCACTGATGGATTTCTATCGATAGTGCAAGATTTTAGTAAACATGATCACTAAAAAGGGATCGTAAAAATAGTCCGCTACCTTTTCACGATACTGATGGATTATATCGATGGTGAAGTATCGAAATGAAAATAGAGAATATTTGACGAGGAATTTAGAAAATTTCCGAATTAAAGAAATATTTTAAAAAATATTATAGAAAAATGCGTTACAGAAACGAACGCAAAATATGGCTACTGGTTTGGCCTAACAGAATCTTGCGCCACACATAGGCAGCAAGTCTTAAAGCAATTTTTAAAAGAATTGCTTCATGAACATTGTAATAAATACAATGATATATGGCACAGAAATAAAGCCAAGTCAAGAGCAATTGACAAAGAAATTAAAGATATAAAATATTATAAGCAAAAAAAACTATTATAAGCTTATAAAGCCTTATAAAATGGCTAATTGCTTAAAATAAAGCAATTTATCTTTAATGACAGACAAAAAACTGTCCGGTCTACCATATTTTCCTTGAAAATAAAAGATCGCTGATGACGGTGAGTGGTGTCATCCGAAACAGTTTTATCTCTCTCTCTCGCAACATGTTGTTTGAAATAATTCAAGGAATCTTATGGCTTATGTTTCCTGTTTCCGACGCTTGGCAGAAAAAATATTTTTAAAACCCTGAATACACTTTCAGTATTTTTCTCTACAGCAAACATGGTCTCTTTCAGTTTTACCAGTGGTGAGTTCGCAAATAAGCTAGATTTTGTCAAAAAATAAACTAAAACGACTATATATAAAAATAAATGGAAAAAAATATGCTATGCACGAGAGCTATTATTATTATTAATTTTTAAATTAATATAAAAAAAAATTAGGCCAGATTTTCGTTTAAAACCCCACAGTTTAAAAATTAAAAGCCGCTAGATCTGGTGAGAAAATATCTAATAGCTACAAAGCTAGGGCCGTGCCATCTCAATGCAGCAAGCAGTTCCAAATTTTAGTAAGCAGTTCCAAATTTTAGCAAGCCGGTCGTCTTTGCAGTAAGCAGATCGTCTTTGCAGTAAGCAGTTTCTAGTTGGAGCAAGCAGTACCAATTATAAAGCTAGATTGAGAAAAAAAGTTAAAATTAACGAAAAATAGCTACAAAAAACATACAACAATATTATGTTATTTATTAGTTTTTATCTTAATGAATTTGATTCAGAGTATTTAAATGTAGCGAAATTTCGTTCTTATGATGCCTTCATTAAAAATCCGTTAACCAACCAAGAGGCATTATTTGTCAAAAACGGAAGTGACAGTTTACTGTGTTTAGTCTTAAGATGAATCTTTTTCCCAATTTAATAATGTTAAATAATTTATGTTGGATATTGCTTAAATATGAAAATATTTTAATAAAATAAAATCATTTTATTAAAATCCGCAACATATGTACGGAGTATGTGTATCATCCAATATTGTTATTTTCTTGCATTTTTTTATGAAACAAATAAATAATAAAATAAATAGTGACATACTAAAATTATTTTGCTACAATTTGCTAGATAAATAGTATAATAAGCTATTTTTAAAGCTAAAAGCTAGTAGCAAGATTCATTCCATTTTTAAAAATGCTAGAACTAGCTTGTAATAAGCTAAACTGGCAACACTGTTCATATCTATGAATGTTTGGTATGTAAAGTCGTATACAAGAAATGGTGTTTGAAACTAAAACGATTTTACTGTTCCTCATGGTGTCGTCTGAGAATTTTTCGCTATTAAATAATTAATTGATGAGTGCGTAAGTTGAAAAGATCATTTTAGTTTATAATTGGCAGCGATGCTTTAGTGCTGTGTGTTTAAAATGAACTAAACCTATGTACATATATATGTACACAAAAATTTGCAATGTGTGACTGACAGCAAATAAGTTTTATTGAATATAAACAAAAAGTTTAATATCAGTTGCACGGTGCTGTACGGTGCGCTAACAGTATGTAAATAAATAAATAAATAAATTTACGAAATTTAATTATTGATTAATCTATCGGCATAAAACCGCAGCTTTACGCACACATGTATGTACATACATAGACGTACATACATTAGGCGTTCGGAACGGAATGAATGTTTGTACATACGGGCTTCTTACTTTTATGCATATGTATGTACGTAAGACAGCTGTGGCCGCAATGCAAAATGGATCAAAAATTAATTTCGAATTGGAAATTACATTAAGAAGTTTAAAGAAGTGATGGCTTTCCTTCACTGCTCATGCCGATAATTGCAGGAGAAGCTGCTAAAATATCAGTTCCCTCCACCCATCGATTGGAAAAATAAATATTTTATCCAGTGAGAATGAGCCCAAGTCATAATTTTCTTAACTGTTTATAAATTTATGATGTAAAGACGGCAAAGCAAAAAAAAAAGATGTTTTATTGCCATTTTCTGCCACAGAAATATTCCTTTATCTAAACAATTTCTTTTTAACTCCAATTATTTTAATATTATTTTAGATATATTTACCTTTCATTTGTACATTGTGGATTATATTTTGACCACCGGATATTTCATGGTCGAAGCACTACGATTATGGAGTTCTTACAAGTTTGATCTTCATAGCGAGTTTCGAAAGGTTGGTCCACACAAAATATAATACAAAGAGAGAGTTTGATTTTATTCTAACGCTACCCTCAGACCTTATATATGTTCATAAGTTGCTAATTTCTTGTTTATTTTTGTGTATTTTCAGGGTTTATACTATAAACAGGACCTTTATGCCTTTTACGACTTAAGTCATCAACATTTTTAGCAATGAATGCAACGTTCCATTCATATAGAGACATACTAGCGGCACATCATCAAGACTCATCTAGTCCCGAGAACTTCGCCCCCATAGTAATTGATTATAGGAACTCGAATCACACCAAGGACATTGTCGAAACCAACTCGAATATATCTTCGTCTCAGCTATCGTTCATGGACGAATCTTCAAACGATTTCAATAATCAACAGCTTATTCACTCTAACTCTCTTATTAAAGTGTGTGGTGGTTGTGGCGGTAAGAACTTTGAATAAATGAACTAATAAGTTAACAAGTGATAATATATTTTGATTTAATTGCAGATAAAATAAGTGATAGATATCTTTTATACGCTCTAGACAGATATTGGCACAATGGTTGCCTTAAATGTCACTGTTGCGGCGCTATGCTAGCAGAAGTGGGCTCCAGCTGTTTTACGAGGCGAGGCCTGATTCTTTGCAAAAAGGACTATTCCAGGTATGATTGGTTTTAAACTCTCTTTATTGCAATTTATTATAATTTAAAAACTCTTTCCAGTATGTTTGGCTGCTCTGGAGTTTGTTCTGGTTGTGGCGAAACTATTCCTCCGAGCGAACTAGTAGCGAAAGCCCTAACTGGCATAAATAATATTGATTTACAAAATCAACAAAAACAAATAATTAATTGCGTATTTCATCTAAGGTGCTTTAGTTGTGCTAAGTGTGGATCAAGTCTGCGCCCAGGCGACAGGTAAATGCATTATTCGAATTATTAGTTAATCAAATTAAGACTACTTTTTCCCCAGGTATACTATGTTAGGAGCAAGCTTGGTGTGTGAGCAGGATTGGCACAAATTACTTAAGGGGCCCGCTAACTCGAATGGAACGCTCGGACAAAGGAAAGGAAAGGTGGGAAGGCCGAGAAGATCAAAGGACTAATCAAATTTAAATGTCACATAAAATATATACATATATTTTAGAACATAGTTCATATTTTTAAATTACCTATAAAAATGTAATTAAATCATAATATATAAAATATTATGTTGGTTTTAGGAGAGTTTTGACCAAGGGTATAATTTTTCCAGTTAAACAATTACTCCCGTTTTTAATTGTTCTTTTTATTGTCGCCTAAAACATTCTCCCAAATATCTTCACACGAATCAATAACTGTCTGCGGTGAGGATAATTTGTGTTTCATGAAGAAACCTTGAACTTGAGCGGGACTTGCATTACGGCCAAAGGAATTTACTCTTTTAGCGAACTCCTCCGCCTTCGTGGACTCACTTTTGCCAAAGAAGTTTTTAAACATTTCCTCCAACTGATACGCCGTGCAATAGCCAATGTATTCCTTGAGGTCGATTCTGCCCGGCCGAATTAGGGCGGGATCCAAGCGATCTATATAGTTGGTGGTCATGAAAACTATTCGAGCTTCCGTCGAGCCCACGCCATCCAAGCAGTTAAGGAGTCCACTGAATGTTATCCTGTTGAGGCCATCAAAAGCCGACTTTTGCTGCGTACTCTGTTCCCGCGACACAAAGGCAGCGTCAATGTCCTCCAGCAGAATGATACTCTGTTCCGGGGCCACGTTTAGCAGATGATTGAGTCGATCGTCGGTTAAGCCCCTTTCCGATAGATTCAGGAGGCAAACACTGTACTCCAACTCGCCAGCCAAGGCTGTGATAAAGCTGGATTTGCCACAGCCAGGAGGTCCGTAGAGTAGATAGCCCCGGCGGTAGGGGATTCCGCGTTGCGTGTACCACAGGGAGCTCTTGATAAAGTCCTGGCAATCGGAAATTATTTTGTGGGAAGTGCCACGGTCTAAAACCACTGAGGCAGTGGGACGCCGTCGTCGAGGATGACCAAAGGGCCTCCATTCTGCACCCATCGCCGTGTACAGCACCGTCTTGCCTTCGGTGGCCTCCAGGGCCAAAAGCCGCGCCTCTTCCAGGATGTCAAAGTAGATTTGTTTGTTGTTGCCAAAGGCCGTCAGGGTCACTGTTTCCCACGGAACGCCCATGTGCAGATCGAGAGTTTGCTGCTCCCTGGTTCGCTCCACCTGAATCCAATTTCCCTTATAGTTGAACAGATGCTTGCCTATGCTGGGTATAAAGTCATAGGTGGTCTTTATCTGACCGCTGTCGCTCTGCAGAAAGGTGGTTTCCACACTCAGATGTTGCGTTTTGCGGGCTCCTCTGATTGTGATCCATTTTAGAAGCCACTGATAGGATTTGTCCCGACATGGCACTTCCAGCGTAATCATACAGTGTCGCCGGAAAAGTATTAATCCTCCCTGCAGACCTTTCCTTAAAATGGCAGCCGCTGCTCCAACGCCGAATAAACCGAAGCCAGCGCCAAAGTACGGATTGGACGATAGACTGGACACAAGATCCGGCAGAGTCATCTTGTCTGAAAGGAAAGCATTGGATTACTTAAAATCCATTTTTTATAAGACCCTATTTACACAACCTGTTGATCACATTTACATATGTTATAGTACTTAAACTAATTCTTCAAATCAAATATTTCGTGTATGTTTTCACTCTAAGTTCTTCTTATTTACTTTATTTTTATATATAGACATGCTTTAGTATAATATAAATATTATTCATTGTAAGAAATTATATTTTAATAAAGTTTTACTTTGTAATCAACACATCCGGAGATCGAAGTAGCACAATTTCGTTATGTAATTATTGAAAATTTTAATTTAAAACTCAAAAATGTCAGGGAAAAGTAGTCCTTCATTCTGAACATATTAGTAATTATTCGATTTTTAATGTTTGCCATTCACAAAACTGAATATAATAAGATTTTATAAAATCAGAAAAAGAATAATAATAATACCGGCATGAACAGTGTGACCACAATTCAATATGCCTAAAATAACACGAAGTTGCGGAAAATGAAATATCGAAGTGGAATAAATGGAATGTGAAACATAAAAGGGCTTTTTAAATTATTTTTTTGTTTAAATAAATTTATAAATATTAATATAATATCTAGGCTTTCCTAGAGTATATAACGAAACACTCTTCCCTATAGATCTCATATCCAATCCTATTTGTTCCTTATCCTGGCTCTCCAGAATATGTTTGTGCTTTCTGGATGCGTTTATATTCCTCCCAACGCAAAATGCTCTTAGTTCCGGTGTAAGAAATATGCAAATGCATTACAAAGTTTATTTTATCCTCCCATCCAACATTTTGAATGCTTAAGACGACGTAGAGCTCCTGCCAGTGATTATTAACGTTCCTCCGTGGCCACAGCGACCTGAGGATCCCTTGGACCGGCATCAGGTTGATCTGATGTAGATGGGCGATCGTCATCATCATCGTCGCCAGGTCTGCGCGGTTCAGCAGGAGCACCACTTCTCTTGGCCATCTCAAGGTACTTTGCGTTCTCTTCCTCCGAGAGAATTTTGAAGGGCTGATTCTTGCCTACGATGGCTACGGTAATGGTCTGAAAAATGCAAATAACCAATTATAGTTGAAATTTCAATAGATTTCTCGAGGAAACTTACATACTGGGATGGAGTGTCGCGGCTCTGATGCTCATCAGTGGGCAGCGTACCCAGAATGGCGTTGATGCCATGACAAATGATGTCATCCTTGGAACAATCCAAGAAGCGGTTCAGATTGCGGTCCAGATAGGTGCGTGCGCTTTGTGAACGCGATCCAATGGAATTGGCCTTGCAATTAAAAAAGGTCGCCGACGGTGTGACCTGATATATGTGCGGCCCCTTCTCATCGTAGCCGGCCACGAGCAGGCCCACGCCATACGGACGGCGATCGTAGCGCTGAGTGGTGGTCTGCATTTTGTTTCCCAGGTTCGTGATCAAGCGGGTCACCGGGTAAGTGTAGTCGTACGAGTGTTTGTAATTCAGGCACTCCGAACGCAAATACTTGCTAAGCACACGAGCATCCGCAGTAATGCCAGCAATGGATATACCCAAGTGGTCGTCGATGGGGATAATCTTGCGTTGGGAAGCCGAGAGCTCCGATGCCGGCTTGCACAGGGCAACGAGCACAGCGGTGTCCCGATTTTTTAGCCCAACAGTAGCCGTGCCGAGCTTCACAGCTTCCATGGCATACTCCACCTGATGCAGACGTCCCTGAGGACTCCACACAGTAACATCACTATCATATTGGTTGCGAAACTGGAATCGAGTGGATTAGTTTGTTATAAATGCAATATTGCCGTTTAAAATAAACTTTACCATGACTTTTGTATTAGAAGCCGACTGAATATGAGAATGACAAGTAGAAATACTCGATAGTTAGTTATGGACCGCCTTCTGAGACAAACAAATAATATATCGTAGAGATGGAACTTTTTGACTTTTTCATTGAAAATGAAACAGAGGAAAAAATACTGCATTTGGTTTACTTTCGCGCTCGTCTAAAAAAAATTATTTTGAGGACAATATACGAAGATTTTGAAAATAACTTTCTTAAAAGCTTATAAAATGGTTGGTTTTTAATATTATTAAAAATAAAATCGTAAAAGTGCATTCCTTTGTGCCCTTTTCAATATTCCCATGTAGCGACGTAATTTTACATATATCGATTGTATTGCATTCGATTGATTTGAAAGTTACTCTAACAAATAGTCAATGGGAGTGTTTACATTTTAATTGTATATTTCAGTTACAAATCTCACACTCTGCTGTTTTGGCTCTCCTGATTTGGGAACGAGGGTTAGTAAGCTCCTAGTTTGACTGAATTGAGAAGGTTATTTTCGTGATTCACCCGTCAAATACAGTGGGTTATTGAATAGTGATATTTGCGACATCAATCAATCAACAAAATATTGTGGAAAAAAGTGAAATTTCAATGAAGGCTGTTAGCGAAAGTGTTTGATTTAATTAAATAAAGGAACCTTTCTAAGGTGACTTCATACACATGCACACACACACACACATCCCGAGGGATGTTTAGACGAGTATGAGGAACAAAGAAAACATTTTTATTGGCTCGGCGCAATACTGGTGTTTACAATTAACGATTTGCTGAAAGTGATAGCTGGCTAGCATGTCTGGTTAACTTGCGTGCCTTTTATCATCGGTCTACAAGGCCCCTGTGACCAGTCATATTTAAGAATGCAGTGACACCCGCATATCAATAAGACTCTGAGGCAGCAGCAGCACAAATACATAAAACATTGAATCCGTTGCGGATTTTTTTATTCTCTTCCGTTGCTACATCATTTGCGTATTGCGGTGGAAAAGTGCTGTCGAGGTAGTATCGGCTATTGCACCGTCAGCTGTTGTACATAATGCACATAGTACTTATGTGTATGTATATGTGTGTATATACTCTCCATAATAAAATTACCCATTCCATTACCGGGCCACTAGTTGCATCATCAGTTTCACAGTAGCTTTAGCCTTAACCAGTTACCGGGCAATGTGATTTAGCGCGAAATATAGCATATTATTGTCCCAAGGGCGCAAAGCCCCGCTAACTCCCTTGGCGGTCCAGCTGGATGTGCATATGTACGAATGTACAGTGGCTCACAGCTCACCAAAATAAAAGACACCTTTTGGTTTAACCAAATCAATGATCCGAAGCATAAGTCGGAAATAGGTCAATATTGGCTTGTGTTTAGGTGTCCCCAGATTATGAAATCGCCAGTTTAGGTACCAGATCTTATTATGATAAAAAATTTGTGGTCTATACTGGTCTCCAAAACTCAGGAACGTAACATTTCGAATGAAAATGATCCAAAAACGGATTTACTTGAGGAATGGGCCTAAATCCGCCCAGAAAGAGAGAAAACTTGGAATCAATTTCAAATCGTCGTAGAGCTGTTCTGAACCAAAAGTGTCCGCCCTTTTGGTTCAGAACAGCTCTACTTAATATAAAGATTTTTAAAAATATATTTTTTTAAATTTTTTATTAATTAATCAAATAGTTGGGTTAAATAAGCTGTGACGTTGAAATAAGCAGTTTTTTGTTTTTGTTAAATAAAAAGGAAGTTGTTGGTCAAAATCTATAAATAAAATACCATTATAACTAATCTGCGTTTAATTTGCGTTGATTGCTTTTATGGTTTCAAAGTTATACCTGTTTAAACTTGGAAATTAGGTGTGGGTCAAATAAGCTGTGAGCCACTGTAGTTTTATCTTGCATTGTAAATAATATTTACTCTTAGATTTGAGAAGATGTTGCTAATGGCTGCGATTTCTAAAATGAATCAAGTGTTTATTATCTTATTGTGACTCAAGAAGCCAGACTTTGCCTTGATAGGAAGCTATTCAACTTTCTTTGTGTTGCATAGGTTATCGGGATTTTTTATTTGCGACTGGAATATACAAAGTTCTTATAATTTTTAATTCTATATAATTATGCTTAATTCTGCGTATATTATTTAAAACTTTATCATATAAACTTAACCTTCACTCTACAATTTAAAAATATGAACCATAAAATAAGAATTATACAAAATTATCTCTTAGTTTTGTTTTTTAACCTAATTGTCATGGAAATTAGCTGGATAAGCAATTAAAAAAAAGAGCCTATCCAACCATAAAAGCTCATGATTATACTAATAATATTTCAACTGAATGGACTTTAAAACCCAACAATAAACCAGTTCATTGCCTGAGTTTCATGTCAAAAGGAATTATTTCGTATTTTGCGAGGCATCTGGAAAGTCTTGGTGGAACTTCCATTCTCAGATCCCAAGTGTTCCAACAGCCGGATACACCGACTCGCTTTATATCCATTACCCGAATAAATGTTTATAAAATTGCTTCGAAAATCGCTTTCTTCTCTGAATTTCAATCAGATTTTGCATGAACGGAGCAGAATAACTAACGGACGGAATTATTTTCGGTTCAGCATCCGAAGGGAACTGAGATCTGAAGCGATCAAAGAGTGTACTGCAATGCTATTTTATTATCTAAATTTTGTTTGGTTTACTAAAATCACGTTCGCTATATTTATTTACAGATATGCAATTGTGATAGAATGCGGTCAACAATTCCACTCAGGAGTACTGCTTTCGGAGTGCACATCCTCTTCGCCGTTGTATTCTGCACTTTAATTCAATTATCAAAACAGGTGAGTGGTGTTTATAGTTTTTAAATATTAGCCGTGCAGATTTTTAAATTGACTAAAGTATTATTGGTCATAGTGCTTCAAGTTCTGAGTAAGAAAACGGCGTGATTTATTTCTTAAAAAAAGCTTATTACAAATATCAATCGTTGTAAGCAAAACAAAACTGTGTAAATTAGCTAAAATTGCCCATGAAAAGCGCCTGACATCTGTTCTCAGGTGTTTTCGAATACCTGCTGCAGGCTTGACGTCATCTATAATATACTAATGTACACATAAAAATAAATTCGAGTGAGTCAAAACAGATGCAAGCTAATTTCCTTTCAAACAGACCAAATAATAGTTCAATATGGCTGTTTCAGTGTATGAAAGGTACGAAATATAATATTCGATCGACATGGAGGTGAAGAAACATCGATGGGAGTCATTTCGAAACCTATAAATATTATATACTCCTGATTACCAACAAAAATATCATTTTAGAGTCCCTTTATTGCACATATTCGAAGTCTTTTTGGTGGCATTAAAATAATTCCCAAATGTCATACTTCGAGCTTAGCTTTGTCTTGCCTACAATCCTTCCTTCCATTTTTTCCATATTTTTGTCTCAGCTTTTCGCTAGTTCTCATAGTTTATATGGCCATAACTTTGAATGGCTGCAAAGGTTAGTAGTTAGAAATCTCTGTAGGCCGAATGTACTCGGATATTTTTTTGAATTAATGCCATTATAATAAACAAGGTTATTGTTAATGGGTTATGTAATTTATGTAATTCTAGGACTGTGTTTGGTATGGCGTTTGTAACACCGAGGAGACTGGCCATAGTCAAAACTGTCCCTACAATGGCACAGCCAAAGAAATGCCTAAGGACGGTTTGGAGTTGCTGAAAGAGCGATGTGGATTCTTGATGGAGAATAGTGGCAACGCATTTTGCTGTGACAAGGAACAGGTTAGGAAATCTCAACTACTATTATTTCCTTCATATATTGCTAATTTCATTTTTATTGTAGGTGGAAATATTAAATAAAAACGTTAAACTGGCCGCCAATTTTTTGGATCGATGTCCGTCCTGCATGGAGAATCTTGTTCGGCACATCTGCCAGTTCACATGTTCCTCGCAGCAATCTGATTTTATGCATGTGGCAGCGACGAAAAAAAATAAAAAAGGTTCGAGTTCAGCTTTTATGCGTTAACCCTAATTTACTCAAAAAGGTTTTTAAACTGACGTCAATTCTCTTTGCATTTTAGATGTTTCCTACATCAGCGCCGTTGATTTGCATATATCGACGGAGTATATTAACAAGACTTACAAATCATGCTCTCAGGTACATGAAATATTCCTATAAAACTAAGAAAACTTTTACCAAAATATTTGATTTTTATTTTTAACTAGGTTTCCGTACCGCAAACAGGTCAATTAGCCCTTGATTTAATGTGCGGTATTTACCCAGCATCTCGTTGCAATCCCACAAAATGGTTCAACTTTATGGGTGACGCTACAAGCCCATATGTTCCTTTTCAAATAACGTACGTACAGCATGAACCCAAGGACAAGAGCAATGATTTTAAGCCTACCAATCCAACGACCATACCTTGTAATCAGGCGGTCAGCGTAAGTAGTTCAGATATTTATTATAATTTCATATTATACATATTATTTTAATAATTTGTTATAGAGCAAACTGCCCGCTTGCTCGTGTTCGGACTGTGACCTATCCTGTCCTCAGGCCCCGCCCGAACCGCCGCCGCCAGAGCCATTTAAAATTGCCGGTCAAGACCCTTATTTTGTTATTATGGCTGCCGTATTTATTGTTGGAGTTTTGGTATTTCTCATGGGATCGTTTCTCTTTACACAAAGTTCTTCGATGGGTGAGTTTCTCAAGAATAAAATCATACATAACCTGTTAGTCTTTGAAAGCATTAAAAAGTATGCATAAAGAAAAATTTCTTTAGTTACCCAAAGGCACAGGCTTTACTGGCTTTTACTTTCTACAATTAATTATTTGAGTTTAAATAAAATAAATTCGACGAAATAAACCATTTTTCTTTCTTTTAGATGACAGCTTTCAAATCGATGGGAATGATGTCTCGGATGAACAGGCTTTCAGAGAGAACGATTCATATTTCGACAAGTTGGGAGCTAAAACGGAAACATTACTGCAAAATGTATTCACCAAATGGGGCACATTCTTTGCCAGCAATCCCTGGATGACTCTATTCGCTGGAGCCTCGCTGGTGGCTATCCTAGGCTACGGCGTTAATTACATAGACATAACAACCGATCCGGTTAAGCTATGGGCATCGCCAAATTCAAAATCGAGACTTGAGCGAGAGTTTTTTGACACCAAATTTGCCCCATTCTATCGGCTTGAACAGGTAATAATTTAAGATTTTGAATAGAAAACAGTCAAAGCTTTACAAATTATTTTTGTAGGTCATTATTAAAGCGGTGAATCTGCCACAAATTGTTCACAACACCTCGAACGGGCCGTTAACGTTTGGTCCCGTCTTCGACAGAGAGTTTCTGACCAATGTGTTGAATCTGCAAGAGGGCATCAGAAAGATCAATGCCAACGGAACAATGCTAAAGGATATATGCTTTGCCCCGCTATCAGATGATGAAAATGAAATAGAGGACTCTAGTTGTGTGGTTCAATCGATTTGGGGCTACTTCCAAGACGATCCTGAGCGACTGGACGACAATGATGAGGATAATGGCTTTAATGTAAGTGTAGCAATAAGCTCTATTCAGTTTCTGGGGTATATATCCCATATATAAATTTCAGGTCACCTATTTGGATAACTTGTATCAGTGCATCAGCAATCCGTATTTATGCCTGGCTCCCTATGGCGGCCCTGTCGATCCGGCAATAGCCTTGGGCGGCTTCCTCAAGCCCGGCGACCAGCTAACAGGAAACACTAAATACGAGCTGGCAAATGCCTTGATCTTGACCTTTTTGGTGAGGAATCATCACAACAGAACGGACTTGCAAAAGGCCTTGCAGTGGGAGAAACAGTTTATTGAGTTCATGACCAACTATACGAAAAACAGCAGCAGAACCGAGCACATGGACATTGCCTTCACTTCGGAGAGATCGATAGAGGACGAACTCAATAGGGAATCGCAGTCGGATGTCCTAACGATATTGGTTTCCTATCTTATTATGTTCATGTACATTGCTATCTCCCTGGGTCATGTCAAGGAGTTCAAGCGAGTTTTCATCGACAGCAAGATAACATTGGGCATTGGCGGTGTCATCATTGTCCTGGCCTCGGTAGTATCATCCGTTGGCCTCTTCGGCTACGTCGGGTTGCCGGCCACGCTGATTATTGTCGAGGTTATACCCTTTTTGGTGTTGGCCGTCGGCGTGGATAACATCTTCATTCTCGTCCAAACCCATCAGCGAGATCTGCGCAAACCCAATGAGACGTTGGAGCAGCAGATTGGCCGAATACTGGGTCGAGTGGGGCCCAGTATGCTTCTCACATCGTTGAGCGAGAGCTTTTGCTTCTTTCTCGGCGGCCTTTCCGATATGCCAGCGGTGAGGGCTTTTGCTCTGTACGCCGGTGTCGCCCTGATCATTGACTTTTTACTGCAAATAACCTGTTTTGTTAGCCTCTTTACTCTGGATACAAGGAGAAAGGAGGAGAATCGCATGGACATTTGTTGTTTCATCAAGGGAAAGAAGCCCGATAGTATTGCTAGCAACGAGGAGGGTCTTTTGTACAAGTTTTTCAGTAGCGTCTATGTTCCGTTCCTGATGAAGAAGGTGGTGCGGGCCAGCGTAATGGTCATCTTCTTCGCCTGGCTCTGCTTCAGCATTGCCATCGCGCCCAAAATAGACATTGGACTCGACCAGGAACTGGCCATGCCCGAAGACAGCTTCGTCCTGCACTACTTCCAGTCCCTGAACGAAAATCTCAACATTGGGCCGCCCGTCTACTTTGTCCTGAAGGGCAACATGAGCTATACAAACACGTCGATTCAGAATTTGGTGTGTGCCGGTCGGTATTGCAACGATGACAGCGTGCTGACACAAATCTACTTGGCCAGTCGGCACTCGAATCGGACGTACATCGCCCGTCCAGCGTCAAGTTGGATGGATGATTACTTTGACTGGTCGGCGGCGGCCTCATGCTGCAAATTCAATCCTGCCAATGGCGGCTTTTGTCCACATCAAGGTGAGTTTGTGGAAGTAATTGCTGAGGATGAGCTGCTTCTAATGCCAATTTTTCAACTATTTCAGATACTTCCTGTTCGCGATGTGTGATCGGGAAGAACGCGCTTCAGCGTCCAGACGAACAGAGCTTTGAAAAGTTCCTACCCTTCTTCCTTAAGGATAATCCAGATGACTCGTGCGCCAAGGCCGGCCATGCGGCCTATGGCGGAGCTGTTCGCTACTCCTCCGCCAGTGAACGACTGAACATTGAAACGTCCTATTTTATGGCCTATCATACGATACTAAAGACCTCGGCCGACTATTTTCTGGCGCTGGAATCGGCGAGAAAGATATCGTCAAACATCACCCAGATGTTGCAGGGCAGACTAATGTCGAACGGAGTTCCTATAGAGTCGGCTCTGACCGTCGAAGTTTTCCCCTATTCAGTATTTTATGTTTTTTACGAACAATATCTGACCATGTGGTCGGACACGCTGCAGAGCATGGGCATCTCCGTACTTTCCATATTCGTTGTTACCTTCGTTTTGATGGGCTTCGACGTTCATTCCGCGCTAGTTGTTGTGATCACGATAACGATGATCGTTGTTAATTTAGGTGGCCTTATGTATTATTGGAATATTTCGTTGAACGCAGTTTCCTTAGTTAATCTCGTTATGGCCGTCGGAATATCGGTCGAGTTCTGCTCGCACTTGGTGCACAGCTTCTCCATTTCGAAGTCGATCAGTCAGATCGATCGAGCGGCGGATAGCCTGTCGAAAATGGGCAGCTCCATCTTCTCCGGCATCACGCTGACCAAATTCGCAGGCATCCTAGTGCTTGCCTTTGCTAAAAGTCAAATATTTCAAGTATTTTATTTCCGCATGTATTTGGGAATAGTTGTAATTGGGGCGGCGCATGGCCTGATATTCCTGCCGGTCTTATTAAGTTATATTGGTAAGTTACATATAAAAATATATATTTTAGCCTCACATTATTAATTATTTCTCTTTATTTCAGGGGCTCCTGTAAGTAATGCTAGACTTAGGTACCATAGACAGGCTGCTCTCGATCAAGAGACAGCCCTCGCGGGAATTCTATAGATGAATACACTTTAGTTATATTGCAATAATCTCAAAAGAATATTTTAAATGTTAACTGGTTAAGGTAAAATAAATAATCTAAACGTAATTGTGGTCTTTATGTATTCCTTTTTTGTTACCTGTATTGTTATACTTTCGTTAAACGTAATAAAAAGACTCGAATACCAAAGAAATAATTACTTTTTCATCTGATTTTGTTTTTTTAAAAACGTTTGTACTTTATTTCTCATCGTGTGGGTATATTTTTAACAAACGGCACAATCTCCTTAATGCCTTCGATGGATATTTCTGAGACCTGCCGCAGAAAAGTTTGCTCCGTCTGCACTATTTCCGTGAAAATGATATAATTCGGCTTGTACTTGCCGTGAAGGACACTCGATGGGTGAATTTTGGCCCGGATGTTGCCGGAAACGGTTACATAAAATCCATCTCTTTGTAGGACGGCAATGTTTTCAAAAAATCCATTTATAATGCATTTTTTCAACATTTCAATATCATCGGAACTGTTCAATGCCAAATCCATTCGTGTACTTATTTCGGTCAATTGACGACGCACATTTCGAGCGTAAGTTAAGCTACGTAGATTTAAATAGTTGTCGTGACACCACACCTGCAATTAAAAAAGATGTATTAATATTACATTAAATTCATTTTCTTGACACCACATACCTTTGGTTTTTCTGTCTTTAAAAATGCATTAAATACATTGAGCAGCGTTAGGTGGTCTCCGTGTTTTGACTGAAACTTGGCATGAGCCAGGGCGGCCATTTCGTTTTTATCGCTGTTCGAGATGAAGACATGGTCGCTGGAAAGGACGGAGACCAGACTCAGGACTTCCTCCATGCAGCCGAACGTTGATGCGGTTAGCAGAAGCTTGGAGTATTTCGGATCCAGAGGATACTGCACCATTTGACGGCCCAACGGCGTTATATGCGAGACCGAACCAATCTTAATGGCCCCCAGAGCGTCCAGGCTCTTGTAGGCGCTCCTCAGGCACTCTTCCGGCGGAGCGTCCAGGAAATCGAAATTATTGCAGTCTATATCCAGGGCTAGAAGTTGAAGCACCATGGCCGTGGGGTTTGTACGTAGTATTTCTGGCTGGGTGGCCTCGGGAAAAGATTCCATTTCCTCTTTTGTATAGGTTCGATAGCAAGTTCCGGCCGAATCACGACCTGCCCGACCGGTTCTCTGCCAGGCTTGAGCCTGGGATATGCGTACGGACTTTAGGACATCCAGGCCGTCGGCAGAGTTGAAGGATTTCTCCTTGACAAAGCCGCAATCAATGACACACCGAATACCCGGTATGGTAATGGAGGTTTCAGCTATATTTGTGGCCAATATCACCTTCCGGATGTTGGCCGGCGTCGGTGCGAAGCACTCCAATTGCTTGGCTTGCGACAATTGGGCGTACAAGGTATATACGCGGAGATCAGAATTGCCAGTGAGGTCAATCTAAATGTAAAAAGACTTTTCTGATTGTACTTTTTGTAACAATTCGCAAAGAATACTTACCTTGGCAAGCTGACGTATTTGATGGGCTAGTGCTTCAATTTCCTCTTGCCCTGTTAGGAAGATTAAAACGTCATGGCTGTAACATTAAATGCTAACATTTAGTGTGTGACTCTTGAGTAAAATAAAACAAAGTAACTTCAAAAACTGTCAGCAAGACGACCTACTTTCTTGGGGTGGTGCGGTGTATGTGGAAGAGCGTTACCAGCACGGAGTGGACATAATCCTCCTGCTTCTCCTTGGAATGCATCACACGAACAGGATACGTTCTGCCCTCCAGATACATTCCACGGCAGTTAAAATAATTTCCGAAATGATCGATATCCATTGTGGCGGATGTGACCACGACCTTTAGGCTGCCCAATTTCTGTCTGTGCCTCTCCTGTTGAGCCTCCTTCACAATGCCAAACAACAAGTCCGCGTTCACGGTGCGTTCGTGAGCCTCATCCAGAATAATAACAGAGTATTTGAGCAGTAGTCGATCCTTGATCGATTCCCGCAACAAAACGCCGTCCGTGAGGAAGCGGATTTTGGTACGCTTCGAGGTGACATCCTCGAAACGAACTGTGTAGCCCACAGTGTCGCCTATGCCGCCGGCCAGCTCCTGGGCAACGCGCCTGGCCACGGTGATGGCCGCCACTCGACGTGGCTGCGTGATTCCAATCATTCCGCTCTTGGCATAGCCCGCATGCAGCAGGAACTGCGGAATCTGTGTCGTTTTGCCCGAGCCCGTTTCACTCATAATCAGCACCGTGTCGTTGAGCTCAAGCTCCTTGAGGATTCTCTGGCGGCAGTTGAAGACGGGCAGCGACTTTTGGTGCTGCTCGATAGTGACTCGCTTGCTGGTCAGCAGAACAGGAGCGATCGTCTGTCTAACCTGTTGAGGAGACGTCGCCGTCAGCTGGATCTTCTTCTCCATAATGGGACTGATAGCCATAGCCTCATGCTTGCGCTTAATGGAGAACTTAACCGAGGTAGCGCCGCCCCCATTTTCTCCCCTGGCAGTGGCCATGTATTTGGACTCCATTATTTACAGTCTCGTCGCCCAGCACGTTTCTGGAATTTGAATAGGAAATATGTAAACAATGATTAGAAACCACCAAGGACAGCTTGACCGACGATAATTAATATGCGCCAGCTCGACCACGGGATAACATTTGACAATGCAAATTTCATTACCTTTTAAGACTACTTCTATTTAAAACAAATTAACCCTGAATTTATTTAACAAAACTTAGAGGGCGATCAACAGGCGTGCGACTAT
The DNA here is from genome assembly GCA_008042515.1 of Drosophila truncata. Classification (NCBI taxonomy): domain Eukaryota; kingdom Metazoa; phylum Arthropoda; class Insecta; order Diptera; family Drosophilidae; genus Drosophila; species Drosophila truncata. The sequence continues at coordinate 78,955 of VNJQ01001684.1, read as the reverse complement.
CGACTATCGAAATTAATATCGAATATTCCGTTCCAATCATTATTATGGAATTTACGAGTTTTTGAGAGCGGTCACACATTCGAAAATAAAAATTTGTAAACATTTCCTTTTTTTCAGAAATGAAGTCTGAAAAATTAAAAAGAAACTTTTGGGTATCCGCCGAAATCGAGTGCATGCTCAATTTAATAAAGGAGGTCAATAATTGTCAGGGCGCCCTGTCCACCAGCACAACGCAATACACATTTATTCAAATTGCCAATCAAATGAAAAAACATGGCTTTCCAAATAAGTCGCCCACACAAATAAGAAGGAAATGGTTTCAGATGAAAAGCGCCTATCTGTGCTACAAGAAGGGCAATGTCGACCGGCTGTTTCTGATACCCGAAAAGTTCAGAAATGTTATTGCTCAGTTTGTGGAAAGCGGTGAGAAAATCGGTCGTTCCAATCTTTCGACCATATCAACCGGAACCCCAGCCATACATCAGCAAGAAGGTGAGTGTTCCATTTTGCATTCTCTGTTAATTTATTAAACAAATTAACTTTTTTTCCTTCAGCTATTGCCGAGGAAGATGCAACCATAATGGATAAATTTATGAAACAAATCAAAAGAAACAACAAGAGTGTGCTCTTGGAGTTCTCGAAGCTGGAGGAGTCGCTGTTGGAGTACGAGCACAAGTGTCAATTTATCCGAGACAAAAATATTATAAAACACCTTGAAGTTAATTAGTCTTAAACAATTTTATGTTATTGATATTTTATTTAATATAAGTCCACAATTTAGTATTTACACATTTATTTAAAACAATAAATGAAATATATGTAATATTACCTTGCAAAGTCTTAATAAATTGTAAATCGCAGAATAGAGAAGAGAAGAAGCAAACAAATATCAACATTTGCTTAAAAATGTTAACAAATAAATGCCATGAGTGCGACGCAATATACATTGTTAATTTCGACCACAGCAATAGCAATTATGCTACGTTATTCTCTCACATGAAACTGGTTTCTTATCATCTTATTAATCTATGGATATATACAAAACATATTAGCCCAACTTCTTGGGTAAACAATGCCACATAATTAATTCGTCAGTAGCTTCCAGCTAGGCGCTCGAAATGGCATTGCATAGTTTTATAAGTTTTAATATGTATAGCCCTTTAAAACCCTGAAAAAACCATAAAACGGTTTTGAATTTACAAATTCAGACAATTTTACTACTTGAGGCCTAATCAACTTATTTGGCTTGGAGAAACCGCTTCAAATGCGGAAAACTCAATTACTTAATTGCGCTGCAAATATACAAATAGAAATCATTGGTATGTACTATACATTTCTGTTCACAAACTAGTTTATTTTTTTCTTTTAAGTGTATGTACGGGATAAAAATTGGCAAGCAATTTAATTTGGCCAAGAGTGCGTATACAATAATAAATTTGAATATTATCTCAACTTGAGATATCAGTTAAACTGTCTTATTTTAATAAACATAAAGTCTTAGATATCTGTTCAGCAGTATATTATATTTTGATATTATTTTTAACAAAATGTTGCGAGTTATGTACGCTTGAGTACTTTCTTTTTATATACAAAAGTGTCGGATTTAATGACGTGAGAACAATTTCGATATTCAAATCAATTAGAGTTCCAACTCTTCTCTTCTACAGACCCAGACCTTATTCTCTTTGTCTCTCTTCCCTTCTTCGGCCATTGTTCGCCGAAGCCGAAAGCCTGGCTTAAACAGCGTTGCCATTTCTTGCGACTTGGTTAAAGCCAGTCTTCCACAATCCCACCGTTCCATCTCGTGTGGTTTCTCACGAATCGGATAAGTTTTTTTATTTACAATCTTTAAAAATTTATTATATAAAAAAATAATTTAATAAAAAAATAGGAGTTAGAAAATAATAATTATACTACGAGTTCTATTTTTAATCGTATATAATATAATATTTATTTTATGATTACCAATGATATAATTTGATAAAAAAAATAAAATTTTTAAAATCTTATGTATTTTAATTAAATAATATAAATGTTATTTTAATTTTTATATTTTTAGAGTACAATGTTATCTATAGCATGGATTATTTTAGTAAGTAGCTCTTTGTGTAACAGCTTAGACAATGGCCTTGCCAGAACCCCTCCGATGGGATGGCTTTCCTGGGAGAGATTTCGATGTAATACTGATTGTGTCAATGATCCCGATAATTGTATAAGGTAATTGTGCACCTTTTAAAATAATAATTAATTAATAATAATTGTTTCTTGTCTTTATTTTAGTGAACAATTATTTCAAACTATGACTGATATAGTAGTTGCCGATGGATACGCATCAGTGGGGTATGAATATATTAATATCGATGACTGCTGGCTGGAAAAACATAGAGCCCATGATGGGAAGTTGGTGGCAGACCGGAAACGGTTTCCCAATGGAATGAAAGCTTTATCGGACTATGTGAGTATTTAGGATTAATTCATAACGAAACATTAATAAAATTATTTTTATAATAGATTCATTCAAGAGGACTGAAATTCGGTATTTACGAGGACTATGGAAATTATACGTGCGCTGGCTATCCTGGCATTATTGGCTATGAGGAAAAGGATGCTGATTTGTTTGCAGAGTGGAATGTGGACTACGTAAAATTAGATGGTTGCTATGCGCTGCCCTACAATATGGATCGGGGGTATACGAACTTTGGAAGACTCCTAAATGCGACAGGAAAACAAATGGTATACTCATGCAGCTGGCCAGTTTATCAAATATATGCTGGAATCCAGCCAAATTATTCAGCAATTCAATCCCATTGCAACTTGTGGAGAAATTACGATGATATACAGGACTCGTGGGCGTCTGTTGAAAATATTATTGATTATTATGGCAATAATCAGGACTTGATAGCTCCTAATGCTGGTCCCGGCCATTGGAACGATCCTGATATGGTAAATTTAATTTATTTAACAATCTTTGCATTTATGAAACCATATTAAATTTCAGTTAATTATTGGTAACTTCGGGCTAAGCTACGAACAGGCGAAAACCCAATTCGCCATTTGGTCCATCTTGGCTGCTCCACTTTTGATGTCTGTGGATTTGCGTACGATTCGTCCGCAATTTAAGCATATCCTACAAAATAGAAAAATTATTGCCGTGGATCAGGATCCGCTTGGAATACAGGGCAGACGGATTTATAAGCACAAGGGAATTGAGATTTGGTCGAGACCTATTGGACCGCTCTACCAAAACTTTTACTCCTACGCAATTGCATTTGTGAATCGAAGAACCGACGGCACACCCTCAGATATTTCCGTAACCCTAAAAGAGCTGGGACTGATCAATTTCTCTGGCTACAGAGTAGAGGTAGAAAATTATTATTTTTTTATTTTAGAAATTCAATTATTTTGAAATTTTTTAGGACCTTTACGAGAATGTCGACTACGGCGTGTTGTATCCCAACACTAAAATCAAAGTAAAAGTGAATCCCTCTGGAGTGGTCATGCTGAAAGGAGAAGTACAGTTTCCAGTTGAATTGTAATATAATTTTTAAAACAAGATTGCCTAAAATTAACTTTAATTGATACTAATAACTGTCAATAAATTTTAATCAACCCCAATACTGACTACTTGTAAATCAGCAATTTGAGCAATTGTTTTGCTTTTATACAAGTTTAAATATAAACAATGCTATTAAATTTTAAAAGTTCATTAAATTTTTGTTATTTAAAATGCTGTCTTCATGTTGCAAACTATAATTATTTAAAATCTCTATGACTAATTTTAAAACAAGTACTGTTAGTTATTTTTAAAAATTATGATTTCCAGCCTTAGAACATATATCCCTAGGCGCTTAACAGAACCTTGCGTAATGTTAAAACACATGTATATGCCGGGCCTGGATTGGAATTATTGAAAATAAGTAAGTTTTATATTCTTGTCGGTAAAAACTATTAAAAGTAAGTTAATAATGTACATTTTTACAAAAAACGTACACATATTATTACTTTAGGACCATGGAGAAGAAAATCTGCCGGGTGTGCTTGGGAAGTTCCCAAGATCTCATTGATATTTTTCATGGAAGACAAAAACTGGATATAGTGGGCATGATTGAGAAGTGCACAGGCTTTAAAGTTAAGCCCGGCGATTTCTTTCCGGACACCATTTGCCCGGCCTGCCTGACCGATGCACAGAATGCATTTGAAATCTGGCAAACCAGCGAGAGGAGCCACCAGTTCTTCTGTCAGGCCCGCGATGAGGGTATTGAAGAAGCGCTGTGTGCCTTGCTCGAGGAAGAGGATTGGGAGATTTCCAAATTGGAGAAGACTGAAGAAGAAAGCACTAAAGAAGGAAATCCCCTGAAGAGGCAAAGCAAGAGAAAGAAAAAGAAGGATGCGGGACAGTTGGATCGACATCAATGCACTCAATGTCCGAAGTCTTTTCGGCGTGAAGCGACTCTCCAACTGCATGTCCGATATCACGCCGGAGAGACGACCGTTGAGTGCTCACATTGCTCCAAGACATTTATTAACCCTGCCGTTTTCGAAACACATATCCGCACCCACACGGGAGAACGGCCCTATCAGTGCTCCCACTGTTTAAAGTCCTTCGCGCAGCAGTCCACTCTTAAGTCACACGTCCGAACGCACACTGGCGAACGGCCGTACAAGTGCACCCAGTGCTCCAAGTCATTTGCGAAAGGCACAGATCTCCTGCGACATGAGCGCACTCATGCGGGAATTCGTCCGCACAAATGTTCCTATTGTTCGAAATTTTTTGCCAGAAAGTCGCATCTCCGGGATCACATTCGCATCCACACGGGCGAACGACCTTTCCAGTGTTCCCATTGCCCCAAGTCATTCCATCGGAGTCAACAGCTGCAGTCCCACACTATCTCACACGCTCAATCAAAGCCCTTCGAGTGTTCTCATTGCCCAAAACAGTTTTCAAGTAAATCATACCTCCAAGAGCACATAAAAACCCATTCGATGGAGCGGCCGTTCAAATGCTCGCTGTGCCCAAAGTCCTTTAAAACCAACACAGCTGTGAAGAAACACAAATTAACTCACTGCCAGGAGACAAATTTCCGATGCTCCCTCTGTCCGAAGGTTTTTAAAACAAATAAATCGTTACTTCGACATGGCATAAAACATAACGCTGAAGAAAATACAAATAAAACTAAAAAATCGTAATAATTTCTAAACCTGTTTTTGTCTTTTATTAGGAGAAAATATAATTTAATTACTAGAAAATTAAATTGCCGGGAAAAGCAATTTGAATAACCGACTTAAATTGATCGAAACTTATTGATAACATATCATATGTTTATGTTACTAAAAGTACAACAGGGTGTTAGGTGTAATTTGATACTGTAAAAACTGTAAACAAGCGCAGCTGAGAAATTGCTTGTATTATTATCTTCATTCTTAACTCCACGTTTATTTAAGTCAATGAAGTTTTAAAATAAATCCCAAAAATTTCCAATATTTTAAAAAAGGCTAAATATCGATTTGTCGATAGGTTTTCGTTAACAGCGATCGCGCCTTTACTGATGATATGCCTCCTTATAAACGAAGATCTGGATAAAACTTAGCTTAAGGTAATTGATATCCATAAAGTTTGGCGTAGTAATTATTCATTATTGTTATCAGGATCATGGAGGGAATCTGTCGCGTTTGTATGGTAGACTCCACCTGTGACTTGGTTAACATATTCGATACCAAGCCTCGTACTCAAAACTCCTCCATTGCCGAAATGATCGCTCAGTGCACAGGCTTTGAAGTTCGACGCAGCGACCAATACCCAAAAACCATTTGCCCGACCTGCCTAAAGGATGTCCAAAATGCATTCAACATACGACAGACCAGCAAGCGGAGCCACCAGTTCTTTTGCCAAGTGCGGGATGAGAGCTTTGAAGAAGCTTTGTGTGCCTTGCTTGAGGAAGAAGATTGGGATATGTTGGACAGTGAATCAATAGATTCGGAAACGCATGATGCAAAGACCAACGAGAAGGAAGCACCATTTAAATGCAGCAACTGCAGCAATACCTTTAAGCTAAAGGCGGAATGGTTGAGGCACAAAAGATCACATTATAGAAACTTTCCCTGCGATCTCTGCTCAAACGCCTTTTCAACCAAGCTCCAGCTACAGATACATATGAACATCCACACGGGCGAGCGTCCCTACAAGTGCACCCACTGCTCGAAGGGCTTCGCACAAGACTCCACTCTGCAGTCACACATCCGGACGCACACCGGCGAGAAGCCGTACAAATGTAACCAGTGCTCAAAGTCCTTTGTAAAGTCCTCGGATCTTCGGCGGCATATACGCACCCACGAGGGCGTCCGGCCGCATAAGTGCTCCGATTGCTCGAAAACATTTACTAGGAAGGCCCATCTTCAGGATCATATGAAGACCCACACGGGTGAAAAACCATTCTCCTGCATTTTCTGTTCCAAGACGTTTGCGCTAAATAGCACACTTCAAGTACACAGCCGTACGCACACCGGCGAGCGGCCCTACAAGTGTTCCAAGTGCTCCAATTCTTTTAGTACGACTACCACGCTAAATGATCACATGAAAACGCACAGCCGGGCGAAGTCATTCAAATGCCCTCACTGCTCGACGGCATTTTCGCAAAAAAGGGGTCTCCGCAGACATTTGTTAACTCATAAAGATTCTGATTCTGGCTCTGAGTAGATCTCATTTACATATATAAAAAAATAGATAATGTTATGGTTATGATTTATAATGTTATTACTTAGTTCAGTGATCGCGAAATACATAAAAGTCTGAATTTCAATTGTATGATTTTTGTATATCGGTGTGTAGAGGTAGAAAACCATAAATTTCGCAAATACATATTTAAATTACAGTTTTCGCAATGGAAGTTTAAAAAATCCACAGTTAAACCGATAAGTTTCATTTAACAGCGATTAAACTGGCACAGGGTGTTCAGTGCAATATCTCCAAAGTATAAACAAACAGGGAAACAATTTTTGTTAATTTATAAAAGAGCAACAGCCCAGGTAAGCTGCCATATTTTCAACATAATTAGCTAGTTCAAAAATTTAAATTGACAGGACCATGGAGGGGATCTGCCGCGTTTGCCTGGATACCGGAGACTTGGTTAACATATTCGATGCCAGACGTTGGACTCGACTCTCCGTTGCTGACATGATCGCACAGGGCACTGGCTTTGAAGTTCGACGGGGCGATTCCTATCCAGAAACCATTTGTCCGCCATGCCTTGTGGATGCACAAAATGCGTTTAATATTCGGCAGACATGCGAAAAAAGCAACCAGTTCTTTTGCCAAGTGCGAGATAATGGCATTGAGAAAGCCTTGAGTGCGCTGCTCGAGGAAGAGGATTGCGATGTTTCGGGCAATGAAGACGAACGGAAAGATGTAAAGCATGTTTCTGGCGATAACAATAACGACGATGAAAACAATAATTACAACAATCAAGCTGAAAGTATAAATGCAGAAACTTCGTTTAATTGTAACGAGTGTCGGAAGACCTACAAGCGGAGAACACCCTGGCTAAGACATATGCGGACGCACTTGGTGGGTGGACCAGAACCATATTCCTGTACTCGCTGCCCAAGGGTTTTCCGAGCTAAAATTCAGTTGCAAGTACACTTGAACACACACACGGGCGACCGGCCCTACAAGTGCATCCACTGCTCTAAGGGATTCGCACAAGACGCCACTCTGCAGTCCCACATCCGGACGCACACGGGAGAGCGTCCGTTCAAGTGTTCCCAATGCAGCAAGACTTTCATTAAGTCGTCTGATTTGCAGCGACATGTCCGCACTCACTCAGGACTTAAGCCACACAAGTGTCCTCAGTGCTCGAATAGTTATTCGAGGAAATCTCATTTGGAAACTCACCTACGTTCTCACACCGGCGAAAGACCATTTAAGTGTTCCCAGTGCTCGAAATCGTTTCATGTGAAGCATCATCTCCAGGAGCACATCCGAACGCATACCGGCGAGAGGCCGTTTAGGTGCTCCGAGTGCCCCAAGTCCTTCAGTCTGAGCAACACACTCAAGAATCACATGCTGACGCACAGCTCGAAGAGATCATTCAAGTGTCCCCGCTGTTCTAGTTCGTTCAAGCAAAGAAGATCGCTGGTGAAGCATATTTCCATTCATGATTAATTTAATAAAATTATAATATAATATAATATAATGTAATTGTTATATTTTACAAATTTGTGTGTTTTTTTGGAATTTCTAATTGGACATTTGAATTTTTGCACTTAACAGCTGAAGTGCCGAATAAACAGGGTGTTTACTGCAATGATTAATCATCGTCACGCTGCCATCACTCACATTCCAATCTCTCAGCTGACCAATGTTTATGTGGAAGATTGGGAAGGAATATAATATTTGTGTTTAGAAACGCGCAGAAAACAAACATAATTAAGATGAACAATGACAACCCCAATATAGTATTTAATCCCCTGATTAGCTGCATCCAGAAGGTTGTGCTGTATGAGACGCGAACGGTGAGTAATGACTATCCAGCTTCGGTTTTGTGACTAACATTTGCCCTTGTTCTTGGCAGCGTCTCTATTTGGTGGGCAGCAACAACCGGGAGACGAGATTCCGCCTGCTCACTATCGATCGACTGGCGCACAACCGCCTAAGCATCGAAGAGAATGCCAACGAGTTCAACAGCCAGGAGATCAGACGCTTTGTGGCCTCCCTCACCGGCTTACCGAGGGTGACGTCGGCGTATGGTGTGCTCGGGTTCGTGCGTTTCCTCGAGGGCTACTACCTGCTGCTGGTGACAAAGCGAAAGTGCTGCGCCCACATTGGCCGCCATATGGTTTACACTATCAAGGACACGGTGATGGTGCGCGTGAACGAGGTGACTTCCCAACGGCCGCCGCATCCCAACGAAGTCCGTTACAAGCGGATGTTCCAAAACATCGATTTGCGGAGCAACTTCTACTTTTCGTACTCGTACGACCTGACGCGGACTCTACAGTACAACGAGTCTGCGCCTCGTTTTGTCGGCGCCAAGGTGGACCTGGACCGGGACGAACCGCTGCCCGACTGGAACTCGCTGACCAACAACGTGGAGCAGACACACGAGCGGGTGGACTATGCTTTTCGCAGTGATTCCCGCAAACGGTTCGTGTGGAACGCCTACCTGCTGCAGCCGATGGAGGGCATCATGCTGAAGGACTGGTTACTGGAAGTAACCCACGGCTTCGTCAGCCAGTCGTGCATTAGTATCTTCGGGCGTCATGTTAATGTCTGCCTGATAGCCAGGCGGAGTTCACGCTTCGCCGGCACTCGTTTCCTGAAGCGCGGTGCCAACTTCCAAGGCGACGTCGCCAATGAGGTGGAGACGGAGCAGATCGTCAGCGACGGACAGCGAATGTGCGCGTTCACCCAGATGCGCGGCTCCATTCCATCGCATTGGTCGCAGGACATCAGCAAGATGGTGCCAAAGCCGCAGATCCAACTGGACATATGCGATCCCTACGCTCAAACGCCTTCGCTGCATTTTGAGCGACTGCTCTTCCACTACGGAGCGCCGCTGATAATGCTCAATCTGGTCAAGAAGCGAGAGCGACGCAAGCACGAGTCAATCATCTCCAAGGAGCTGGAGTACAGCATTCGCTACCTGAACCAGTTCCTGCCGCCGCCGCATCGCATGAAGCACATTCACTTCGATATGGCGCGTCAGAGTCGCCTGAGCGGCGGCAATGTCATGGAGCAGCTGGCAATTCATGCTGAGAGCATTATCCAGCAGACGGGCATGTTCTTCAAGGCGCCCGCCAGCGACTTAGGTCTCCAAACTGGCATCGTGCGTACGAACTGTGTAGACTGCTTGGATCGCACCAACTCTGCTCAGTTTGCAATCGGAAAGTGCGCCTTGGGCCATCAGTTGGAGCGTCTCGGCTTCGTAAAGTCTGCCAAGCTGGAGTTCGACTCGGATTGCGTCACAATGCTGGAGAATCTGTACGAGGAGCACGGCGACACTCTGGCCCTGCAGTACGGTGGATCCCAGCTGGTGCACCGGATTAAGACGTACCGCAAGACGGCTCCCTGGGGCTCCCAGGGCAGCGATGTGATGCAGACACTCAGTCGCTACTACAGCAACACGTTCAGCGACACCGAGAAGCAGCACAGCATTAACATCTTTCTGGGGATATACAAGCCCAGCCTGACAAAGTGTGAGTATACTTATATTGCCAGGCATATCTCATTTTCCATGTTTCACAGTGGGCCCACCCATTTGGGAGCTGCAAACGGACTACGACATGCACAACGCCTTCGTGCCAAGCACGAATAGCAAACCACTCACTGACTGGGTGCGTCACAAAGTGCGCGAGTGCCTTCCCCACTCCTGCGCCGACTCCAACAAGCTGGTGAGGGAGCTGTTTCGCGTCCACAGCAGCGGCCTGGAGATGATTGATGCATACTCCAACTATCATCAGTCCTTCAAGTGGACCGACTTCAGCGAGCACATCGCCTTTGAAATCAGCCAGCTGGCCATGCGCTACATGCCCACATTCCGCACGAACTACAGTCCCTTCCAGCGGCAGATTCAGACGTCGCGGAAAGCCCGTCAGAATCCCTCGATGACCGGCCAGAGTTCCACGGGTTCGATGAACAGCAACTCGTCCAGCTCCAGCGAGGGTGACGACAGCTCCAGCGACGAGGAGCTGAGTGCCAGTTTTGCCGAGAAAGATGGAACCAATCAGACGGAATCCACTGAGCCAGCTGCCTTAACGCTAGCCTCCAGTTTGCCCACCATGGAGGAGATCTATGGATGTACTATTAGTCCGCCCTCCAAGCACAGCATGGCCGTCTATAAGAAATATGTGCAAATGGGAAAGCTGTCCAGTGGAGGTGCCCGGCCAGCCCAGACAGCCGTGGCCCAGCGCGACCAGGAATTGGCCAAGATAATGCGAGGCATTACGCTGCGGCCGCTCAGTGACTATGGCACGGACTCTTACTTGAGCGTTCGTCCACCAGTCGTGTCGCCGGAGAGTAAGCTTGTCTATGCCGAGTATTGTCGCACTCGGAGCACCTTTAATGCCGTGCCCAAACTGGAGGAGTTCGATGTGCTTTATCAGTATGTGCAAGCACTGTAGGTTGAGCTTTAAAAAAGTGTGGAGTTATCGAAATGTATTATTTAGTATTTATAAAATATATTTTTGAAAATCTTGAATTAATTTGTGATACTTCTCCCTAATAATCCCCTTTGAAATCCACATTAAAATCTGTCCATTGTTTGTTTTTAAAATTTATTTAAATACTTTAATTTCTGCTGATGTTAAATTACAAAAATTATTCGTTAAAAATACTCAGATATTGCTAGCATTGGAACAAGGCTCCACCGAGAGCAGCTACTGGTCACCAGCGTCCGGATGAGACTTTGTCTGATGATATGACGGCTCCGCGGGGCCGGGAGAGGCGTGCATGGCATTGTAGCCGGGCTTCTGGCCCAAATGGAGCAGGTGGCTAGTGGTTGGCTTGTACACAGTGGCCAGCTCCTGGGCCAGCATGAATTGCTCCTGTTCGGGAAAGTCGTGTTCGCAGTGGTGTTCGCCACATATCTTGCACTCGTAAATGTTCGGTCGCAGAGTGTTTCGGATGCGCTAAAGGCAGGGGAAGAAGTTGAGATAACAAGAACAATTCTACAGTGTTTCTTTAAATCTTACTTCCCAGAATGTGTCGCCGCTGGCTCGCAGGAAGTTGATCAACGCATAGCCCGGTATACAGATCAGAGAGAAGGAGGCGAACATCCATCCAATGCCGTAGGCCCAGTCAGGGTACGTGTAGCGTCCATTGTGGTAGGTGGGCTCGTGGTAATTGATCAGGCTGAGAACCCAAATGGCCTGCAAAAGGAATAAATACGTAAGACCACGAGAAATGGATATTCTGATAACTTACAAAAAGCAGACAGGGTCCTAGGACAAGCCAGCAGGACTTGAGATAGAACGAAGGCGCCTTGCCGGTCATCTGCTTGACATTCTTCGAGAGGCGGCCAGTGCCGTAGAACCACGCAATGGCGATCATTTGGCAGAAGGCCAGGAACATGATCGTCACGGAGGCGGCATAGTGATCCATCAGCTGGAAGTAGTAGATGCCGCCCTGGATAATGTTCGGCATGCCGAACAGACAGGAGATGACGCACACAAAGAGCACCACGATCTCATGGTAGCCCAGATGCCGTTTGATCCACCGCGGAAAGCCGTCCTGTATCGAAGTAACGACCACCTCCACGATGGCAAACTGTGAGTTCAGGCCCAGGCAGAGCAGCATGAAGAAGAACATGACTGCCCAGAGCTGGGCATACGGCATCTTGGCCATGGCCTGGGGATATACCACAAAGATCATGCCCGGACCATCGCCGATGACATCGCGCACGTTGGTATTCTGCTCCAGGGCCAGATTGCCCAACGTGGAGAAGGCAAATATGCCCACCAGGAGGCTGGTGATCATATTCACCGCACTCACGGCCACCGTGTCGCGCAGGATGTTGTTATTGTACTTGTTGTAGCTGGCAAAGGAGATCATCGAGCCGAAGGTGATGCCCAGCGAGTTGAAGTTCTGCGAGGCAGCATTGATCCACACATTGGCATTCTTCAATTCAGACCACTTGGGCCGGAAGAAGAAGCGGAGTCCCTCAGCGGCTCCATCCAGGGTTACAGCCCGACCCATTAGAATGATGATCAGGACGAACGGAAAGGTGGCCGTAAAGTAACGCACCTTGGCAGACGACTTGATGGACTTCCAGGTGGCAAAGTAAACCATCAGCCAGGCGCAGATTAGGCAGGCAAACAGCTCCCAGCGCATCATGCCAGGATACTCCAGACCTCCACTTATCTGCAGGACTTTGTTTCTAAGAAATGGATAAATTAATCCATGAAATTAATTAAGCTTTCTTTAAATTCTTACTCAAAGAACTCCTCGGAGGGAGTGCGTGATGTGTCCGGCGCCGTTAAATTGTTTTCTTTGCGTTGCGGCACCCAACAGTCTGGCGTGTTCCATCTGGAAGTATTCTCTTGAATTAGGTTTCCGATAAGGCATAAAGGAGGATCTTAACCCACCTGTTGTTGCAGTCAATCCAGGGCATTTCCGTTTTGAAGGACGTGAAGAAGTAATAAATGGAGTAGCCAATGATGACGCTGTAGTAGGTGGACATGAGAAACGACACCACCACACTGGCGAGTCCAGCTCCTGGAATTAGAGGAGAATCATTAGTGAATCATCGAGTCAAGACCAGTTACAGCTCGAATAGAGACATTATGACGCTGCTCTACATGGCAGTTGCATTGCATTGAGTGGAGCATATGGAAAAATTAGCCTTAATTAGGCCAGATGAAAATCGGACCGGTTTTTTGGCGTTTGCCAAGCGAATCACATGTCTAGACTGGCTCTCATCTGCATAATTGGCCATTTGGATCGGGGAATCGCGAATCTTGGTTAAATTGTTTTAAACGTTATTAATATTTATTGCCTGGGCGTTGTGGGCGGGCCAGCAATGCGGTTTGTTTTGGCGAAATATTGACAGTAATTAAGCGTCACGAAAATGCATTTGTAGGCAAGATTCCCGGGCAATGTAATGACAGCCTTAGCCTTCGTCGCACTGCCTTGGGGTTTTCACGCCACCGCCACAACAATGACCCAGCTAATTAGCTTCCGTCTATATGCAAGTGGAGCTCTCAGCGGATTCGGGGTTCTGGTGTAAATCAGAACGGAAAACACGGCTCTCTAGCAAAGCGCCAAGCGGGTCTAAATATTTGCTCCGACCTTGGCCATGGACTAGGCCCAAAAGCATTGACACTTTTGTTCTATTTGTCATGGTAGGATGGACAAGCCCAGTTTCCCTTTTTTTGTTGCCGGGGGTTTCTAAAGTTCTGGGCGGCGTGACGCATTAACAAACAAATGACGCCATAATTTGTATCTCCACAGATAGAAGCTACATTTAAATAAAATATCATGTCACAATGACTTTTTTGTATACATTTTTATCTACGGATAAAGGGGATTTTTTGTACTTTTATAGCCACAGGTCGCTTGGTTAATATTTAATTTAAATATAATATTTACACACACCATAAATTGTATCATAGGATGTATTACTTCTTCATTAAATTAATAAAAAATGTGAAAAATATATAATTTCATTGGCAAACTCACCTTTAAACAGAGGACACAGCTGACCCAGTGCCCCGATGGGTCCTCGACCTGTATATTGGCCCACAGACAGCTCCATAAACAGCAATGGAATGCTGCATATGAACAGTATTATGCAATAAGGTACTAGAAAAACACCTGTAAACGAATGACGATCAGCAAGGTAATTATGTATGAGTGCAGTATGGAGCAGCTACGTAAATAAATTAAATGAATTATAAATATTTGACAGCGACAAATGTAAATTGCACAAGACACAAGTCTATCTATCCGTGTAGCTGCCCTGTCATTATCAGTAGAAGGAGAAGGAGGAGGAGGAGGAGGAGGTCGTGTGCCAGTTTCCCTCATTATAATTCCGAGTCCAAGTGTAAATGAAGACGGACGCGGGCCTCCGAGCTGGCTCGCGTGATCGAGAGAGAGAGACACCGACCAGATGATGACAGTGACCGCTCTATTTCGAGCTCAAACAAATTTTAATTTATGGCTTTTAAACGCTCCAGCGGAAATGCCGCTTAAAGCGCAAAATTGTCAAATGCTTTTTCAGAGCGACTAAAACAAAAAAATGAAAAATGAAATCTTCCCAGCGCTGTCGCACGAAATCAAAGTAAATATATTTAACTATCTTTTTAAATCTCAGGCCTTATCGCATGCGGCAGGCCTTTAGCTCGCAGGGGACTTCCGCTAAGCCTTTCCCAGGAAAACTAGATATTAAGTGTGAACTGACCCCTTTGACTACTTAAATTTCAATTGAATCGGAAAGAGACTGTTCTGGCGGCAGATATTCTAGCAAAAATAGAGCTTTCTTATGCCTAAAATATGAATTTGAATTGGATTTTATATATATTTTATTTATTTCAACAGACTTACCACCGCCACTCTTATAGCACATGTAGGGAAATCGCCAGACATTGCCCAGGCCCACCGAGTATCCAATGCAGGCCAGCACAAACTGCATCTTGTTGGCCCAGTGCTGCTGGCGTGGCTTCAAGTGGGCTGTCTCATCGGACATGTCCAGGTAGCTGTCATCGTCATCGATGCCCAAGGGCCTGGAGAGGGTGGTGCAAATAAAAGCGAGTAAAATAATCAGAGAAGCACGCTTGGAGATTAGGTGATGCGTCAAATGACTTAATCGTAGTAATCACATGGCGGCAACGAAACCAACAATGGGGGCTGGCCATTGAAGGTGCCAAGTGGGACAGTGCATTCATTGTTGAATCTGGGGGAGCCTCTGTTATGGGGTTGTCATGTCACGGGTGCGGGCACGGGTGCCATATGGGTGGGTGGTGTCATGAATTAAACAGACAGCCGTTCGTGTCGGTTTGTGTTTAGACTTAAAAGGGTAAATATTGAAAAATAAATGGCAATAAAACAGGAAAAATATCAATTTTAGAAAGATAAAATGGGTTATCAGTTCTATAGATCTTTTCAGACTTATTTAAGATAATTTCCAACCTTATTTATACAAGTTCACGCACCAGAGGACCTCTATATATAGGTAAACTATAAAAAAATGTATCTTTACACTCTTTTGTGCTTTTGTGAAGTAGTGCTAAGTGCCAAGTATAAACAGTCCACTTAACCATTAAATAATCGTTCATGTTTAATCAGCGTTCGATCGCTAATGCTCCAGGCAAACACATATGTTATGTACCCAGCGATCCCAATGGAGCTTCAGAGGCAGACATGGCCTGATTCAAGTTGCATAATCACTGGATTTTATGGCACGGATTCTTACACTTTGGCCACTCGATTGAAGCGGAAGAAGGACTGCTCCGACTGGGACTGGACATCATAGTCCTGACGATTCGGCATCTTAAAACTACGTTCTCGAAGCTCGGGAAATTTGATCTTGGGATGTGTGTTAAGGTAACTTGTGTTGCTTATCCTTATTTCACGTTATCCATGCGGCCATCACTGGGAAAAGGACACTGGACACTGGAGGAGGGAGACTGAGACTGAGGAACTGTTCGGTTCGTGGGTTAGCGCGTTACTGACTACAAATCCGGCACTTTTCCAACGGGTTTGCGGCCCGCCAGTCGCCCACAATGGGGAGTGGTAATTGCTTTGGTCAACACACAAACACAAACATAGATTGGAGCACTCGAATCCGATCTATTGATCTCGTTAAGGAACGTTGCTTAAAAATAGCCAATGTGCGGCTGGCTGGCACGTTTCAACGGATCCATTGGGGATCCATATCATGTGGCCCCCGGGCCCAAAAAGATGCCACAATGGTGTTAAAATTCGTTTGTTTGCCAAAAGGCCAAACACTATGGGCTTTCTATGCTAAGGTGCCAAATACTGGCCAAATTTGCCGCCAATATTAGCCATTAGTTTTATCGACGCCCCTTTGTCAATATGCTAATGGCCCTAAAAGTACAGAGGAAGAAAATCTGGGATTCCTAAAGTTCATAAAATATACTTATCAAATTTCTAAATTTTATTAAATTTATATTATTTTACAGCTCTACTTACGGCGGCGTCTGTGGATTGACCATGTCAAACAGCTCGTTGGCCGTGGTTGGAACTCGTCGGATGACCAGCTTGCGCCCATCCGTCGAACCAATGCCAATGGAGGCCAGCGAGCGTACGGATGTTACATCGGAGTAGATCTGGTTGGCGGCCAGGTCGTGAAACTGATAGGAACTGCCGCTCAGCGAGGCCTGCGGTTGCATATAGAGCGGATGCGGTGCCTGTAAGCCGGAAGTGGCCATCGGCAGGCCTCCAACCAGGTTGCTGCTACTGTCACTCAGGCCGGGCAGGTAACCTGGCGGGGGATTAGGGAGAATGTTTAAAATTAAAGTTACTGGAAAGTAAAATTGATCAAGTCAATTAAGTTAAAAATTAAGCACTTATTACTGCTAGTGAATATGATTTAATACAAATAAACAAGGCGCAAATTGATTAATATCTTTGATTGGGACAAACTGGTTAGCAATACTCTGTTTAGAAAGGGTATAAATTCATTAAACTCAAAGGTTTACAGCCTAAAATATTATTTCTGAGTATAGAAATCGAATTCACTAATTAATGGGCATAAAAATGGGTTTATTTTGGTAATAATTCACGTAAAAAATTGCCTTTGCCTTTTGAAGTTTCTATAAATTAATTTTTCATGGAAAATAAATTAAATATAAGCATTTTAGTAAATCTTTGTTTAAACATTTATTATTATTACCAAAAACGTGCTTAGGCACTCAAGAGCCAAACATTTAATTATGTGTAGCAACAACCATTTCGAATAGCTTTTTGAGAGCTTGTAATTAAAAGATTTATAAGAGGCTTCAAAGTCACCAACAAAAACCACTTGAAAACGAAAAATTACTTGTACATACAAGTGCTTGGAAACCTAATCTCGGAGGGGGTACCCACCTGAGACCACGGATCGCATGCTGCTGTGGTGGCTGCCGATGCGCGATCGCAGCTCCATGCTGAGCGGCGAGACGGCCATTCCATCTCCGGCCATGGTGGTGGTGGTGGTACAGGTCAGGGTTGCCGGCGTGGGCGAGATGGGTGGCAAAGGAGCCGGCGGCTGGTCATCGCAGTCGTCTATGGTAAAGGTCACCGTAGAGGTGGAGCCACCTCCAACGGGAGGCGGTGCCTGTAGCTGATGTTGCTGCTGCTGCTGCTGTTGCTGCTGCATTATCATCTGAGCCGGTTGCAGCACTTCTGAGCTGGGTCGGGATTTTACCGAAGTCTGACGGTTGTGGGGCGGCTGTTGCTTTTGTAGAGACGCCGCCATAGCCGCCAGCGATGTGGTAGAGCTGGCCTGCCGGAAGGGCAGTGGACCCGCAGATGTGCCGGCAGGTGGGGTTCCCGGCGTGGCCGGTATTATGATGAACTTGTGGGCCCGCGCCGATGGAGAACGAATGAGTCGCGTCTGCTCATCGCCCTCGTAGCAGCTCTCCGCTCCGCTGTCTGAGAGTTGGCTGTGGCGTAGGGGCGTCAGACCGGCGGGGGGCGTGGTCCGACTCGCCACCTGGTCAGGAGACGATACGGTGGCTTCTTTCTTGTCTGACATTGTTCTGGCAATGCTGGCGTTGTTGGTTTTAGTTGCTAGTTGCTAGTGTCTTGCTCCTGGTCGCTTTATCATAAAATCATGTTTGTCTCGCGAGGCTGTTGGTTTTCGCACTGATCCACTGATGATGATGATGCTGGTGCTGCTGCTGGTGGGGCCGCTCTCATAGCTATCATCATCATTGCGAGTTCTGTTTTGTCACAATTTTAAATCACATTTAAACCTTGAATTGCACAATGCGGTGCTGGTTGCTGTTATTGTTTGCCGCGTGAGTTTAGGCTTTTAAATCAAAACGAACTGAATCACATGTGGAGGAAAGCAGCGGCGAGTAATCTTTATTGGCCTTAATAGAGGCAGAGATTACTTTCTTGAGAGAGTTTCTCTCCCCGCGATTTTAATATAAAAATTAAGCTAAAACTTTTGTTGTTTCCTCCAAAATTTCTTGGGAATTTACCAAAACAAACACTCTGTAGACTTTCACAACTCATTGCTCCCCCATAAAAAAAGAGGTGACTATGTTTTCTGCTGCTCTTTCGAGTGGCGGGCATTTTTATGTGGACTTGATATATTTCTCGTATTTGTTTATATAAATAAACAAGCTCGAGTTTTGGCCCATTTATATATTATTTTTATCACCGACCACACACAGATAAACCTGAGCTCCTCTCACTCCCTCCCGTCTCTCACTCACTGTGAGATACTCGCACTCAACCCGACAGATACAAACTTGTATCTTATCGGCGGAGCTCCAACCTTAAAGGTTTCTCCCCTCAGTTCCGTTTTTTTACAGCCTTTCTCCGTGGGTTTGCCTTTTTTTTTGTGGTGATGGCTTTGAGTGACGCTTGTCTGCCAGTTTTGACCACATCGAGGTCTTTTTGACAGCACAGAATTAGTTTGAAAGTTTCCTACGGACTACGTCATGGGCACGCGATCTGCTCTAGTGACTTTCCGGTCACGACCCCGGTCACTGAATGTAATTAATAATTACGCATCTTGCACTGTGTTTGCGATATCTATTCATCACGCTACGGGGCCTCTGGTCGCCTCTCCTCGTTGTAATATGGAAAATAAGCCACAGACTGGCGGAAAATGTAAATTTCTGGCTTGATAGAGAACGTCTAGTAAGCTAGAGAATATGCCAATGCCAAAGCCGATCGTATTTACATAACTGTCTGGGGGGTAAGCCTCTTAAAAGATCTTTCTTCTCTCTTTTAATGATCATCGGTTGGGGCTTTTGTGGTTTTATTTCTTCCAAAACTTGATTGATCGTCGACACCCAAGCAAAACCAATAAATCATTTATGGTGGGGGATGTGGTAACTGATAGCTTTTAGGGCTGAGAAAACGAAATCCTGAGAAACTACTTAGGTAATTGCTTTCCACAGAGAAGAACAATGGGTTACCAAGATATATCACTTGGGTTCTGCTGTTATGAAAGTCGTAAACCATCAAGGGGCCGCCATAAAATACAGTTGTTCTATTCCTGGACCATAAAAAAAAAGTTAGCACCCCCGGCAACTTGTTAATGAAAACTGTGCCCATCTGTTGCAAAAGTCGTCATTATACAACATGGGTTTGTTTATTCAGTTGCTGCCTTTAATTATTGCTTTGCTGCACTCCAAACCAAAACAAATAATATTCACGGCCAGTAAAATATAATATTTAACACTGAAACACGAATAGCCGCTGATAGATAATCGCTCACACACTTTAATTATGATAATCAGAGCGACAGCAATTGCCGCTTAATAATGGTAATTTCATTCATTTTGTCAGCTTTGCTTGATTCACTTCTTCCTGTCGCCTGTCGCCGCTTAATTCATTTGTTTCCATTAGGGAGATTCATTCATTCATACCAACTAACAATGCCTAATTTCAATCATAATACTCGTAATAACATAATCAACACGCACACATCAGATCAAGATAACGCGGCGTATACTTGATGTATGCCGATACCAGGCGATTGCAGTTCAAACTTTCCGTAACACTTTCCACGTACGTTTTTACTTTGAATTATGGATCCGTCGGCCCCGAGCCAAACGTGCCAACACGCGCGCCGTCAAATGTCAACTGATCCAATCCCAATCCACGTTTGCGAATATCGTTTACACTGCGGCGCACCACAAACCAGGTCTGCTCTCTCTCTATTACTCGCTCTATGGGTTTGGATCTGACTCTCCGACGGAAGACTCTCCCGGAGAGCTTGGTGCGTTGATAGCAGCGGGGCAGATAGGTAAAGAACCACTGCCCGTAATGGGCATTATGAGCTACGGGTTAAGCTTGTTCTGCGGCCCCAGACGCTTGAATATTAATTCAGATTAAATGGACTGACAAAGAAGAAGCTACTGTAGGTTGATTGTCCAGATTCGAGGCAGTTCCAATTGAAATGCTGGCGTTATATTTAATATAATAATTACCAAGTGGCACTTACCAAGAATCATGCTTCAGTTTCACGCAGAAATAAGTCACAACCTCAAATTTTGTTTATTTATATTTATTTATTTATTAGTTTACAATAAGCGATTACAATTATGTTCGTTTCTCGTTTTTTCTTCTCTTTTATAAGTACAATTTAACTATTGTTTTTCCTTTTCTTTTTACAATAAGCTTTCTTATTTCTTTTTTAATATTTGCTGCCAGTGCAAAAAGTTGTGTCTACGCAGAGTTGAACTCTGTGATTAAGCATTTTTTCTGTATATTTTTTAATCGGTTCTTCCAAAGAAAAATAAAAGTGTTTTAGTGAATATTGTGAACGATGCTGGGGTATTTTTAAAATTTGTGCACTTGTTCAAGCACTCCGGGGAAGAGTTCTTGGGTTTATCTCGGGTTTATTAAGAAAATAATTTTATGCCTGGCATGGGTTCGGATTTGTGGAAGGACCTATAAACAATAATAAGCTACTAAAAATACCATGGGGATTGCCTGTTTTATTTACAAATTCTGTCTGTCTCTTTGTGTCGTTCTGAGTGCGAGTTTATTTCATATATTATGGTATTTTACTATAAAGAAAATTCCCTTTCTTCACGTTCGGCTTAAAGTAGTGACTATACATTTTGTTTACGTTTAATAATATTAATTTAAAACTTCATTTTTAATAATTTAATTTAATCCAGGCCTCCCGCCGCCCTCCAAACAGAGCATCCAAACATCAGATCCCAACAGAATCGAACTTGATCTATAAACAGGCACCGGAAGCGAAAATTCGCTGCATGGCTTCCGGCGCGTTGACAGCTTCAAATTAAATCCTCAAAAAACATATGGAAACGTAGGTTGGGCAGGCACGGGGGACCTGGTTCGTTGCCTTTTTAAGTACTTTCTACTTTCTTTTGTCTCTACTACATATTAGTAAATTAGTGGAAGTATCTCTTTTGCATTAAAAACAATCACAACAATTTAATATTAATTGACTAAAAAACTACAAAAATAATAGGGGTTATTTGTATATAGTAGAGTGGAGTAAGTGGTCGGAGGGGGGACAGTGGTCAAAATCAAATCCTCCATTAGTCGTCGTTGCGATTAAAATTATAAACAAACCTAGTGTTTCCTATGCAATATAGATATATAAGATATAAGATATCCTTTGTGCGCTGTTGACGCCTCAGTGGCAGTAGTGGTTCTTCTTTCGCTAAAAGTCCTGGACAGATCTCCGCGTGTACCCCAAGCCTCGTCGAGTGCTCTTGGTTCTTCGTACGTGTGTGTGTGTGTGACTCAAGAGGTTGTGTAGAATCCATCTAAGGACAATCGTTGTCATATTGTCCAGTGGTTATACAAGGGCCACACGCGAAATGTCCTTACTGCTAGAGAGTATTATTCTGGGGTGCATTGTTCGGTCTTTTTGTTGGAAATCAAAGGCAGTTTTCAATTTTAACAGGCTAGTTTCGAGTTTCACGATTATTATAAAATTACAGGAAGTAGTCTCGCGTGTGTGCGTGTGTCTGTGCTATAATACAAGTGTCGTCGTTGTCATCGTACCCACACCCTAAACGTTTATAGGAAGTCCTTAGTTATGCATATAGTGTAACAATATTAATATTGATAATCGACTAATGAAGAAGTTGTCGTTAGAGGACGAGAATTCGTTTGTAGCTGACCTCCGTCCGTACAAACGCTACGCGGAACTCTCATGTTAGTGGGAAAAGTGGAGAATACTAAACGTTAATACAATTAGTAAAATTATTTTCTTAAGCTACTGAATTGCGAGCATACTTTTCTCGCTCTGCTTTTTACACATCATTTTCTCAATTTTTCTTTCTTTCAAAGTTTCGTTTCACAAATATACCTTTGTTTTTCTTTCATTTCTTTCATTCTGTATGAATTCTTCGCGTTTTAATTATAGTTTCTGTTGCATTTTTCAGAACTTTTTGCACTTTTTGCCTTTCAAATTCACATTGATTTCATTTTCTTTCGATTTTCTTATATACTAAAAGATATAGCTAGGTGTTTTGTATGTCAGTGTTTGTGTTTTACGTTACGTTTAGGATATGTAATCCGGCGTGGGCTCGGGCACAGCGTCAGGATTGGCGAACAGGGGGTTGGGGAACTCTGGCGGATGTGGCAGGGGGGCAATGGTCTTGGGTCTTCTTCTGTAGGCCATTAGCCAGCAGGAAACCGCCACGGCTACGGCCACAAGAGCCAGCAGAGCCGTGATGACCAGAGCGATGATCAGACCCACCATCGAAACGCAAATATCCTCAACGCGCTGAGCCGCCGGTTTGACTGGGGAAGAAAATGAAAAGATATTCGTTAGATCGTTATATTACTTATATTAATAATAGGGACTACTCACTGTTAGCATCATTTAGGCCCTGGCCGCTGCGCTTCTCGAATGTGAGAATGGCATTCGACGATATGGTGATCTCTTCGCGCAGTTGACCCTCCACACCCGAATTGGTGGCAATGGCGGTCGTATCGGTGGAGTTATCCGCAATAGCGCGACGGCGACGCCCGAAGGCATTGTAGCCGCCGCAGTTTACAGGCTGGCAGCGTCCAAAGCAGACGCGTATGTTGCACTGGAAGCGGATGTTGTCGCTGGACGGGAACTTGAAGGCATTGAAGCTGGCTAGCAGGCTGTTGGTATCCGGGTTGTACTCCCAATTGCCAAAGATACTGGTATCAGTGGCGCAGCCGTTCTCGTCCGTGACCAAATACTCGTTCTGGACATTGTCCTCCATGGTCTTGGCTATACAGGAGCGGGCAAAACCTCCATAAATGGCTGTTTTTAGAAAGAAATGTATATAATTAGCAATGTTTTTGGATAAGTTTAATATTTATTAATACTTACTGGCTGGTTCCACGTCCACTTGCAGCTTGAGATTGTCGCCAATCTCGGCAGAGTTGATCTCCTCGCCCTCATTGGTGATGATGCGCATCTGGCAGATGGGCGGCGGTCCTGTATTGGCAATCGTACCGGCCGTCGTCAGCATGGACACGTTGAAGCCCAAAGTTACATTCCTTTCGCCCGTTTGGTAGACGCACTTGATGTTATAGGCCTGAGCCTTGTAGGTCACGAGCTTTGGATGCTTCTGGATGACCAGCACAAAGCTGGCCACATCCTTCACGGCCTGCATGCTGCAGCTACCGAAGTGAACGCGGAAGATCTCGGTGCGAGGAACAGTTTCTCCGGCCAGATTGACCACTCGTCGGCACTCTTCGTCCTTGCTGTGACCCTTCACGTAGAGCACTCCGTTGAAGCCGGGCTCTGTGATGTGAATCTCCACCTGGACGCCATCGGCAAGACAGCTGACCACCATGTCGGGTCGTGGGAAATCGGTACGGAAGTTGGTGTGGTTGCAGTAAAGGTCGGGATTGCCTGTATAGCCGGTGATGCACTGACACTGGGCGCGATGATTCACGGCATTGCAGAAGGCATTCACTCCGCACGCCTTGGTCAGGCAGGGATCCTCGCAGGTCTTGGTGTCCAGGTTACAGAAGCGGTTATCGGCGCACTGATCATTGCTGGTACACTCTGGCGGCTCCTCAGGGAGGCATTCGCCGCGAGGCGTTAGGCGGTAGCCCAGGTCAACGGGGCAAGTGCAGCGTCCACGCTCGTCGATCACCATGCCGCGCTCTAGGGCGCACACGCAGTGGCCGCTCTCGTCGATGCGGAAGCCTTGCTCCACTTGGCAGGGAGTGCAGTATTCATAGATGTCCAAGGCAGTGCCAGGCGGGCAGACACACTGTCCGTCCACATCCCTGACGAAGCCCTTCTCAATGACGCACAGGGATCGTTTGTCGCACTGCACAGCCGCATTGCCAGTATAGCCTTCCAGGCACTCGCAAATCATGGTCCTAACGGGCAACGTGTCCCGGACGCGGCACTCGGCGTTAACTCCGCAGGGCTGGGTGGCATTGCAGGGATTCACGCACTCGCCTCGCAAGCAGGCTCGCTGGCTGGGGCAGTCCGCATCGCTGATGCAGATGGGCACATGGCGCTCCGACTCGCAGCCATTCCTGCCGGGTACAGTTCCCGGTGGGCAGGCACACTGCGGGCGGTGCTGGTACACCTTGCACAGTTCGTCTTGGGCACAGATTGCAGTCGTAGCGCACGGATCATTACACTTGCCATTCACGCACGCCTTATCCGTGGGGCACTCGTCATCGGAGCGGCATCCCAGCGGAGTACAAGCAATCCTGGCGTTTCCACCATGTCCGGGTATGCATTCGCACACTGCCCTATGCTCTATGGCCAGGCACTGGGCGTTGGTTCCGCATTGCTCGCCCTGGCAGGCGGGCACGCAGAGCTGGTTGCGGCAAGCATGGGTTCCTGGACAGTCGGAGTTGATGCTGCACTCGATCTTGGCGCACTCGAACTCCGGGTTGCCCTCGTAGCCCTGGCGACACGTGCACACGGGTTTGTGGTCCTTGATTCGGCACTCGGCATTCAGTCCGCAATTGCAGGGATCCCGGCAGACGCCGTTCAGGCACGACTTATCCGCCGGACAGTCCGAGTCCGAGATGCAGCCTCCCACCTTGGTGATTCCTGTCGTAGGTTTGCAGCTTCCACTGCCGCTACTGATGTAGCCATCGGGGCAGATGCAGATCATCGTGCGTACCGGCGACGTTGGCGTCACCTGGCACTGGGCAGGCCGCTGGCAGGGCTCCAGGACCAGGCAGGGATCCACGCACTGTTCGTTGATGCAGGCCTGGCGGGCAGGACAATCGGTGTCCAGCCGGCAGATGGGTTGCGGTGGTGGTCTGCAGTCGACGTAGGGATTGCCCAGGAAGTCGGCGGGACAGCGACAGACGGCAAGGTGATTCTGAGCCCGGCATTCCGCGCGCGGAGCACAGGGGTTGTGGTAGACGCATGGGTTCACGCACTGTTCATTCTGGCAGGTCTTGTCCGTGGGGCAGTCGTTGTTGCTGCTGCAACCGATGACGCGACAGCGCTCGTAGGGATTGCCGCGGTAGCCGCTCAGGCAGCGGCACTGCGCACGGTTCGCTTGGACGTAGCACTCGGCATTGGGGCCGCAGGGATCGTTGATCAAGCAGGGATTGATGCAATCGCCGTTAATGCAGGCCTTGCCAGAGTCACACTCGCCGTCGACGCGGCAGCCGATGGAGCGACAGGCGGCATAGGGATTGCCCTCGAAGCCGTCCTGGCAACTGCACACGGCACGATGCTGGGTCACCTGGCAGATGGCGTTGGTTCCACAGTTGCAAGGATTGCGGCACTGTCGGTGGATGCAGGCCTCCTGGTCGGGGCAGTCTTGATCGCTCTCACATCCCGGCGGGCTGGGCAGCACAAGCTGGCGGCACTCGCCACTAGCATCCGGCACCTGAGACTCGGGACACTCACAGACCATGGTTCGCACTGGGACGCTGTCCAAGACGCTGCACTGGGCGGTTCGGGCGCAGGGCGAGAGCTCAGTGCACGGGTTCTGGCACTTGGCATCGATGCAGGCCAGGCCACTGGGGCAATCGCCGTCATCTCGGCACACAGGCTCCGCCAGACGCGGTTCACAGTAGGAGTAGGGGTTGCCCAAAGGCAGATGCTCCGGACAGCGGCAGACGGCGCGATGCTGCAGCGCCTGGCACTGCGCATTCTGTGCACAAGGATTCTGCTGGCCACAAGGGCTCACACACTGATTGGCCACACAGGCCAGGTTTGAAGCACAGTCATAGTCAGAGTGGCATTCCAGGCGCAGACAACGCACGAACGGATCTCCCTCCAAGCCCACGGGACAGCGGCAGTTGGCACGATGATTGCGTCCATAGCACTCGGCATTCAGGGCGCAGGGATCCGTAACCAGGCAGGGATTGACGCATTCACGGTTCAGACACTGCTTATCACCGCTGCACTCGTCGTCCGATTGGCAGCCAATGGGAGCGCAACCGAACTGGGCATTGCCCGAGAATCCAGGCTTACAGTAGCAGATCGGATGATGGTTCTTCACGGTGCATTCGGCATTGGGACCACAGTTGCAGGGACTCACGCACTGAGTGTTGATGCAGGCCTCGGTGGAGGGGCAGTCGGCGCTAGACTTGCAGCCCACGGTTATTACGCCAGAAGCTGATAAAGAACAAAAATAATATTATACTTGCAAGGGAAAATATACAAATTCTATTTAAACTTACGTGGTATGCAGCGATCCTGAGGATGTCCCGTGTAATCCGGCGGACAGCGACAGATGGCCTTGCGCATCTGCACATGGCAGTAGGCTCCAATGCCACAGGCGTCCGCGGCACATGGATTCACACAGAGTTCATTGCGACAGGTCTGGTCCCTGGGACAATCGTCATCGCGAGCACAGCTTGGGTTGGGGACTTTGGGTGTTCCCACTGCCGTGGAGTAGCATTCGATGCGTGGATTACCCTGATAACCCTTCGGGCAGTTGCACTGCGCGTAATGATCCCTGGCGGTACACTGGGCATTGACGCCGCAGCGCTCCAAGCGACAGGCATCCAAACAGTTGCCATTGGAGCAGACCTCCGGGTTGGCGCATTCAGAGTTGTGTTGACAGCCTACGCTGACAGCTGGTCGCTTAATGGCCACACAATTGCCAGAGGTATCGGTCACCGTGTCGCTGGGACACTTGCAGATCATGGTGCGTAGTGGCAGGGTGTCCAGGACATTGCAGGTCTGCTGCGGCGTGCAAACGTGTGGAGTGGCGCATGGATCTGCGCATCTTTCGTTAATACAGGCCAATCTTGAGGGGCAGTCGGCATCCTGGGTGCACTGCGGCTTCGGTGTCTTCTGTGGTATGTCGCACTGCACGAAGGGATTGCCCTGGTAACCGGGTCGGCACTCGCACTGAGGCTGATGGCGACGACCCACACACAAGGCATTGAGAGCACAGGTCTCCTGTTCGCAGACCGGGCGGCAGACGCGATTTAGACGATCGCAGGCCTCGTGATCGGCACAATCCTCGTTGTATTGACAGTGACCCGTGATGCAGGAGATGAAGGGATTGCCCTGGGTTCCGGCGGGACAGGTGCACACAGCCTGGTGGTTCTGGGGCAGGCACTGGGCACCGCTGCCACAACGCACCTGGCCATGGGTGCAGGGATTCACGCAGTTCTCGTTCAAGCAGGCCTTGTCGTATGGACAGTCGGCGTTGATCTTGCACTCGGCTAAAGGTAAATAATGGTAAGTATATGGTACTTGGAAGGGATAAATGTTGACTCACGTTTGTAGCATTGAACCTGGGGGTCACCTCCCCAACCAGCTGGACAGTAGCAAATCGGACGGTAGTTCTGCACGCGACACTCGGCATTGCCAGCGCAAGGATTGGCCTCGGCACAAGGATCCTGGCAACGCTGATTGATGCAGGCCGCATTGGCCTGGCATTCCGAGTCGTGAGTGCATCCGGCAATGATTTGAGCTGGAATTTTGATAAATTAATTATGGAAACTGATTAAAGAATGAGGATTAGTGGACTTACGTGGCTGATAGCAATTGGTGAAGGGATCTCCCTGGGTTTCGGGCGGGCAGCTGCAGATGGCGCGATGCTGCTGGGCCAAACACTGGGCTGTGCGAGCACAAGGCGAGGCATCCAGGCAGGGATTGACACAGTTACCAGAGCGGCAGGCCTCCGTGTCCTGGCACTGATCATGCGATGTACAGCCCTGGTCGCGTGCGGGTTCTAAACAAACAAATCGGGAATTATTAATACTCATTTTCAGAGAACAAAAACGTTGCTAAGTGCGGCTAGTGTGCAGCAGTTAAGAGTTATAGAGTGCATCCAAAGTATAAATATATACAGGTACAGGGTGCAACGCTATAAAAAGGTTTATATTTAAAATTCGATCAAGCATTTTGTATATAAAAAAACTGCTGCTGGAATGAAAGAAGCAAAACTCTAAAATAAAGCGTAAGTAAAGGATCAAAATCCTTCAAAGCGATCCTCAAGCAACTTAAATTATAACAAACTCAATTCGTAACTTACCTTTGCGACATCCAATGTCAGCGTCACCCACATAACCAGGCTCACAGCGACAGATCATGGTGCGCAGAGGCAGGGTGTCCACCACCTCGCAGATAGCATTGGCGCCACAGGGATGTGTAACCGTGCACGGGTTCTTGCACTCGCCGCCGAAGCAAGCCAGCTTGCTGGGGCACTCGGCGTCCATTGTGCAGCCCTCGGGTTGAGCCGGCACCAGGTCACACCTGACAGCCGGATTGCCGCTGAAACCAACTGGACAACGGCACTGGGCACGATGGTTATCCACTCGGCATTGGGCACCGATGCCGCAGTTGCACGGATCCTCGCAGCGTTCGTTGCGACAGGTCAGATGGAAGGCGCACTCATCGTCCGAGCGACACTCGGGACGCTCGCAACGGACCAGCGGATTGCCTCGATAACCATCCGGACAGTGGCACCTGGCTCGATGGTTGAAGTCCGCCCGGCAGATGGCTCCCGTTCCGCACTGCGTAAAGCCACAAGGATCGACACACTGTTGATTGATGCAGGCCTCCGTAGCGGCACATTCGCCGTCCGATCGGCAGCCCAGGAGGTAGCAGTGCTGCAGGGCATTGCCGGTGTATCCCTCGTTGCAAACGCACAGCGGTCGGTGGAGCTGGACATGGCAGCGCGCCTGTTGGGCGCAGAGATTCGACTGTTCGCAGGGATTGCGGCAAACCTGATTGATGCAGGCCTTATCATTGGTGCAGTCACTATCACTGATGCATTCCGGCTTGGCGGGCTGAATTTCAGGGATCTGTCTAAGGCACTCGGCGTAAGGCGAACCGTAGAAGTCCGGCGGACAGCTGCAAACAGCCTTGTGGTTGATGGCCCGACAAATGGCATTGTTGCCGCAGGCATTCAGGCATGGGTCACGGCACTTCTGGCTCACACAGGCCCTATCCCTGGAGCAATCCTCGTTGATCACGCACTCCGGATAGCTGCAGGTGGCGGCTCCGTTGCGCACACGGCAAATTCCATTGCTGCGACACGGCGACGGCTGGCAGGGATCGACAGGCTCGGCCTGGCGGGGTTGTTCGCATTGCACGAAGGGATTGCCCACCATATTGGGGGGACAACTGCACACGGGACTGTGGTTGATTGTCTGACAAACAGCGCCAAATCCACACTCTCCCACGCAGGCATCCACGCACTTGGCATTAATACAGGCCCGATCCTTGGCGCAGTCTGAGCTCAAAGTGCACTCTGGGCGACAGCCCTGAGCCAGGGGATTGCCAAAGAATCCTGGCAGGCACTCGCACACGGCCTTCTCGTTTTGAACTCTGCAAAGCGAGTTGGGTCCACACGGGGACGGGTAGCAGGGATCCGAGGGTGGTGGCGGGGTCAACAGACGCGTGCACTGCACAAAGGCATTGCCCGTGTAGCCCGCTGGGCAGGAGCAGATCGGTATATGGTTGTTCATGCTGCAAATGGCCTCCAAGCCACAAACTCCAGGACAAGGATCCTGGCACTTGTTGCGAATGCAAGCCTGGTTAGCCGGGCACTCGGAGTTGCCTACGCATTCGGGGCGACAGCCCTCATAGGGATTGCCAATGTACTCCGCTTGGCTGCACTCGCAAACGTAGTTCTCGCCCTGCACTCGGCAATTGGCATTGGTGCCGCATGGTGAGGGGTAGCAAGGATTCTTGGGAGTTGGTGGCGGAGCGGGAATATCTGGAAAATTAAAGGTAATTCAAGAGTTAGTTTAAGGGTTATATTCACGACCTAACCTGCCTGGATTACAATATGCAAACTTGGGGTAAGCAGGGATAAGAGTAACCTAACAAGGGTGACTTAGGGATTTGGATAAAAGGACTATAAACCCTTGAAGACTCCTCTTCGGTTCATACCGAAGTCAATTAAGATCATAAATCTTTTAATAAAGATCTCAATAGAGGTCTGGGATGCTTACTTTGAGGTATGGGCTGGCAAATACGGAAGGGATCACCCGTCATGCCCGCTGGGCACTGACAGTTGGGCGTGTGCAGGGTGACCCGACACTGGGCATTCTGGCCACAGCTGCCGGGACAGGGATCGGCGCATTTCTGGTTCATGCACGCCAGGGTATTGGCGCACTCATCGTGGCTAACACACTCAGGCCTGCAGTTCGGCGGCGTTCCTTGGAACTCTGGCAGACAGCGGCACTCCGCCTGATCATTCACATTTCTGCACTGAGAGTTGGGACCGCAGGGCGAAGGCTGGCAGGGATCACGTACGATCTGTGGTAACCTAGGAATGGGACTACACAAAGCATAGGCATTGCCAGTAAATCCAGGACTGCATTCGCACTGAGCTCTGTGCTGGATAGCCTGGCAAATGGCATTGAGGCCACACTTGCCCGGACACGGATCCATGCACTTGTTGTTGATGCAGGCATGCACCTGGGAGCAGTCGGAGCTGGAGTAGCACTCCAGGCGGCAATTTGGCGGCTGGCCAAAGTATCCGGTGAGGCAGGAACAGATGGCATTGCCGTTTCGTTCCAGGCACTGGGCATTGGCACCGCAAGGCGACGGCTGGCAGGGATTTGGCGGTGTTGGCGTCGGCTCATCGCGTATGGGCGAGCAGGAGACGAACGCATTGCCCGTCATCCGCTCGGGGCAGTGGCACATGGCAATGTGGTTGACAGCATCGCAGAGGGCATTGGGGGCACAGTGTCCTGGGCAAGGATCCACACACTTTTGGTTGACACACGCTCGGTTCCGCGGGCAATCCGAGTTCAAAACGCACTCGGGACGACAGCCAATGTACGGATCACCCTGGTACTCAGGCAGGCAAGAGCACTGGCCATTGTTACACAGAGCATTGGCTCCGCAGGGCGATGGCTGGCAGGGATCGGAGGGAGCTGCAAGAAAAATGGGACCTAGTTTAGAGGAAACCTCTGGGGATTTGGTTGTTCGGTGAGGCATACTCTTCGGTGGTGGCGGTGGTGGCTGCAAGCGGCAGCTGGTGAACGGATCTCCCGTGTATCCAGCAGGACACGAGCAACTGGGCGTATGATTAATGACACTACACTGAGCGGCAAAGCCACAGGCTCCTGGACAAGGATCGCGGCACTTTTCATTGATGCAGGCCAGATTGCTGGGACATTCCGCATTGATGGTGCACTCCGGACGGCAGTAAGGCGCCGCTCCCACATAGTTGGGCAGGCAGGAGCAACTGGCTCCATTATTCACCACCCGACACTGGGAATACGGTCCACAGGGTGATGGCACACATGGATCACGGACCTCTTCCGACTTGGGTGGCTTCGGTGGCGGCTCCGGCAGGCAACGCGTCAAGGCATCGCCTGTAAATCCTGGCAGACACGAGCACAATGGACTGTGGTTCCTCACATGGCACTGGGCGTTCAGACCACAAGCCCCCGGACATGGATCCTGACACTTCTGGTTGATGCACGCCTTATCCGCGGGACACTCGGCGCTAATCACACACTCAGGGCGGCATGAGGGCGGTGTGCCCACAAACTCCGGCAGGCAGGAGCAGATGGCCTGTCCCTGGGACTCGCGGCACTGGGAATTGGCTCCACATGGCGATGGCTGACAAGGGTTCACATACTCCGGTGGGGTGGCTAAGGGAATTCAGAGGATATTCTTTTAGGATTTTTGCACTCGAAAGCAGAGCGAAAGCGAAGCAGTGATTAAAAGCGAACCAAAAGCAAGTTTAATTATTTCTAGAGCTAGCATATTGTCACAGAGCATGGAGAAGGCAGTTCTCCCAGGGATGAGCTTGAGGTTTTTACAAATGAGGCAGCTGAAATAAGATTTATTTAGCATAAAGGTTGAGTACAGCGTTGTTGTTTGAGAGAGCAGAGTTTCAGGATAAATATCACAGAGTTTTGAAACGATATCAAGGGGCAAGAATATTTTAGACAACAAATATCCTTTGCGAGGGGGTTTGAGATCATTTTCAATAGCTTTGGCATCATATCACAGAGGATTATCGACGAGAGTATGTATGGGGTTAGAGGAGAACGCAGAACAGCTGAGACAGGAGAGGATTAAAGGGTTCCCTGATTGTAAAATGAGATCACTTAGAGTACAGCGTTGTTGTTTAGGGCAGAGAAATAATTCTAAAATTAAAATTCAGCTTAAAGTAAAATGGCAAAATATCACAGAGCATGGTCAATGAGTTTAGGGATTCCACGAGAGGCAGCAGAGAGGTCGAAATATTATTAATTAGCGAATAAAAACGCATTAGGATCGGTATAAGGCGTAACCAGAGATTTATCTTCTTACGTTCTTGCTGCACTAAGCGGCAGCTGAGATAGGGATTGCCCACAAAGCCAGGATGGCACTCGCACACCGGATTGTGATCGATCACCTGGCACTGGGCATTGAAGCCACAAGCCCCGGGACAGGGATCGCGGCACTTCTCCTTCATGCAAGCCCTGTGGCTGGGACAGTCCGAGTTGACGGTGCACTCGGGTCGGCAGATCTCCGACGGATTGCCATAGTAACCCGGCAGACACTGGCAGACGCTCCAATCGTTGTGGGGCAAGCAAATGGCATTAATTCCGCATGGACTGGGACTGCAAGGTTGGATTCTGGCGGGAGGTGGACTTGGTGGCTCGGGTATCCTACAAATACTGTAAGCATTGCCCACATAGCCCTCGGGACAATAGCAAATGGGACTGTGGGCCACCACTCGACAGAGTGCCGACTGGCCGCAGCTGCCGGGACATGGATCGATGCACTTGTAGTTGCGACAGGCCTTGTCCGCGGGACAATCGGCACTGCTTACACACTCGGGGCGACAGAAGGGCGGCGTGCCGTGATACTGGGGCAGGCAGGAGCACCGAGCACCGGCCGGCGTGGCATGGCACTCAGAGTTCGGGCCACAGGGCGAAGGGTGGCAGGGATTAACCACTTCGTCACGTTCTACGGGAGGAATAACTGAGGTAGAGAGGTGGGGATTAGGATGAAGTCGGTGGCGAGAGTCTTGGGTAGCAGTTGGTTTACCTATGGGCTGGCAGGCCAGCAGGGGATTGCCCGACAGATGCGGAGGACACACGCACCGGGGACTGTGGTTCTGCGCGTGACAAATGGCACGAAGACCACAGGCTCCCGGGCAGGGATCACGACACCTGAGATTCAAGCAATACTTGTCAAGGGGACAGTCTGAGTTGGAGGTGCATTCGGGACGACAGGCGGGCGGAGTGCCCACAAAGTCGGGCAGACAGTAGCAAATCGCCTGCTCATAATAGGGGCGACACTGGGCATTGGGTCCACATGGAGACGGTTGGCATGGGTTAACTACAGGAGCTCGCTGCGGCACAATGGCCGGTAGAGTTGAGGGGGGATCAGCGGCAGGCGGCGTGGGTCTCGGTTTGGGTTTCGGGTCACATCTCACAAAGGCATCGCCCTGCATTTGCTCCGGACACGTGCATATGGCCAAGTGGTTGTACACATTGCAAATGGCATTCAATCCGCAAGTTCCTGGACACGGATCTTGACACTTCTGGCGAATGCAAGCCTTGTCTCGGGCACAGTCCGTGTTGAGAACACACTCTGGCCGGCAGCCCACATAGGGATCTCCTCGGTATTCCGGAATGCAACTGCACTTTCCATTGTTGCACACCGCATTAGGTCCACATCTCGATGGATAGCAAGGATCCTGCACCTCCGTTGGCTCACGTTGAACAGTGGCTATGGGTGTGGGTTGGCAGGACACGAAGGGGTTTCCAGTGTAGCCCGCTTGGCAGAAGCAATTGGGCGCATGTTCATGGACGCGGCACACTGCATTGAAGGCACAAGTTCCTGGGCAAGGATCACGGCACTTTTGGTTGATGCAGGCCAAGTGCGCGGGGCAATCCGAGTGAACTACGCATTCTGGCCGACAGTTGGGTGGCGTTCCTCGGTAATTTGGCAGGCAGACGCAGGCAGCAGCTCCGAATCGATTGTGGCACTGCGAGTAGGGGCCACAAGGCGATGGATAGCATGGGTTAAACTCAAACGACGGCCTTGCCACGTCGTAATGTGGACGTGCAGGCACATTAATCACTCCTGGCTGCGGCCTCTGAGTATCGTAGTGAACGGTTTCTTGAATAGGTCTCTGAGGCGTCGAAGGTATGGGTTGTGGCACCGAAGGTATGTTGACAATACCAGGTTTCGGTGTCGTTGCAGGTTGCGGTTGCTGAGCCGGAACATTTATAACTCCAGGAGTGGGCTGCTGAGGCTCTGATGGGATATTAACCACACCTGGCCTTGGCGCAGGAGTTGGCTGTTCCGTTGGGTAGCTCACAGCCGGAATTGGTGGATTCTGCGTTGGGTATGTAGGCTGGGGTACAGATGGAATGTTGATCACTCCAGGCGTGGGTTGAGGTCTTTGCGTTGGGTATTGAACATCCTGGATTGGTTGTTGCGGGATTACTGGAGACGGTTGCGATGGAATATTGATCACGCCAGGTGCCGGCGATGGCACAGGTTGCGGCACCGAAGGAATATTAATTATTCCGGGTGTTGCCGATGGCACAGGTTGCGGCACCGAAGGAATATTAATTATTCCAGGTGCCGGAGGAGTTGGTTGTGGCGTTGGATAGTTGACATCGTAAATAGGAGGATTTTGAGGTGGATAAGTGGGTTGTGGCGCCGATGGAATGTTCAGCACTCCAGGAACTGGCGATGGCACAGGTTGAGGCAGCGAAGGAATATTTATTATTCCCGGTTTCGAAGGAGTTGGTTGTGGTTGTGGCGTTGGGTAATTAACATCGTAAACAGGTGGATTTTGTGGTGGATATGTCGGCTGAGGCGCCGATGGAATGTTTAGGACTCCAGGTTGTGGTACCGAGATTGGAGGCGATGCATGCGATGGAATATTGATCACACCAGGAACTGGTGATGGCACCGGTTGAGGCACTGACGGAATATTAATTATTCCCGGTGCCGGAGGAGTTGGCTGTGGCGCCGAAGGAATATTTAGAACTCCAGGTGCTGGCGTTGGCACAGGTTGAGGCAGCGAAGGAATATTTATTATTCCCGGTTTCGAAGGAGTTGGTTGTGGCTGTGGCGTTGGGTAGCTAACATCATAAACAGGTGGATTTTGTGGTGGATACGTTGGTTGCGGTATCGACGGAATATTAACTATGCCTGGCGTTGGCGCCGGTGGATTTGGCACTGGATTTGGTGCTGGTATATAGATGGGCTGCTGAGTTACCGGGTAAACGGGTCTCGGTGGCGATGGAATATTTATCACTCCAGGCCTGGCCGGCGGAGGAGGATAATATACGTCATATATAGCCGGATGCTGCACCACCGGAGTGGGTGGCGTCGG
The DNA here is from genome assembly GCA_008042515.1 of Drosophila truncata. Classification (NCBI taxonomy): domain Eukaryota; kingdom Metazoa; phylum Arthropoda; class Insecta; order Diptera; family Drosophilidae; genus Drosophila; species Drosophila truncata. The sequence goes on along the minus strand of VNJQ01001684.1, from coordinate 43,099 downwards.
GTACACAGGCTGTGGCAATGAAGGTATATTAACCACACCTGGTTTTGGGGCAGGTGTCGTGTTTGGCGCCGGCAAGAACGCAGGTCTTTGAGTCACTGGGGGACTTGGCTGCGGCGGTATCGATGGAATATTCACCACTCCAGGTTGCTGAGGTATCGGATACTGGGGAGTTGGATAGTTCACGTCATAAATAGGCGGATTGGGTGAAGGATACACTGGCTGCGGCACCGAAGGAATATTGAGGACTCCTGGTCTAGGAGGCTGCGTTGGCCTCTCAGGTGAAGGTATAAATACAGGAGGTTGAGGTGTTGGTGGTATTGGCTGAGGAACTGAAGGAATATTGATTACTCCAGGATGCTGGGGAACTGGAGCAGGTGTCGTGGGATAGTTCACATCATAAATCGTTGGATTTGGTGAAGGATAAACCGGCTGCGGCACGGATGGAATATTCACTACTCCAGGATGTTGAGGGATCGGCCCCGGAGTCGTAGGATAATTAACGTCGTAGATTGGTGGATTGGGTGAAGGATGCACTGGCTGAGGTGCTGAAGGAATATTAATTATTCCTGGTTTAGGAGCTGGCGTTGGCCTCTCAGGTGATGGAATAAACACAGGAGGTTGAGGTGACGCCGGGATTGGCTGAGGCACCGATGGAATATTGATCACTTCAGGTTGTTGGGGAACTGGAGCAGGAGTTGTAGGATAGTTCACGTCGTAGATAGGCGGATTTGGAGAAGGATAAACCGGCTGCGGCACAGATGGAATATTTACTACCCCAGGTTGTTGGGGAATCGGTGTTGTTGGATAGTTCACATTATAAACAGGAGTCTGAGGTGTAGGATAGCTTGGCTGCTGCACTGAAGGTATATTAATTACTCCAGGCTGTGGATAAGGTGGCGAAGTTGGATTCACTGCCGAAGGTATGAAAACAGGCCTCTGAGATGTCGGAGGCACTGGATGCTGCACCGACGGGATATTCACAACGCCAGGCTGATGGGGTACAGGATACGCCTGCGCTGGATAGTGGACATCGTAAGCTGGAGGCTGTGGTGATGGGTAACCAGGCTGCGATGGAATATTCACTACTCCCGGTTGTGGGGGAATCGAAGGCTGTGGCGCTGGCTGGTAAACTGGTGCTTGATGGTAAACTGGTGCTGGGTATACAGGTTGCGGCGTGGAGGGAATATTGACTACTCCCACCGGCTGTTGGATGTGCACTAGGCCAGGTATGGCCACCGGATATGGGGGCGAAGGCGTGTCATAAACTTGTTGTCTCACAGGAGTTTCTAATAAAATTATTAAGGAATTTTTGTTAGGCGAATCTCTTAAAGGTTTTCTAACTTCAATTGTATCCTTACGTTTAGGATTCTCGTAGCAACGCGTCAGAGGATCACCCGTGTGCGTGGCTATGCAATAGCAAATGGGACTGTGATAGTGCACGCGGCACTCGGCATTAATGCCACAGACTCCGGGACAGGGATCGACACACTTGTGCTGGACACAGGCCTTGTCGTACGGGCACTCCGAGTTCAAAGTGCACTCGGGACGACAATTTGGAGGGCTGCCATAGAACTCTGGTAGACAGGAGCAAATGGCTTGGTTGTTTGATGGCTGACACTTGGCATTGAGTCCACAGGGCGAGGGATCACAGGGAGTTAAAGGTTCAACATGGGCTGGTAAAGAAGGGAATATATTATATTGATTGTACAGAGACTTTTTACTGCAGTGAGGCTTACATTGCTGAACCACTGGCACCGCTGGCGCACAGTAAGCCAGAGGATTGCCCGTGTATCCCCTGAGGCACATGCACTGTGGCAGGTGATCCTGGACATAACACTCGGCATTCAAACCACAAGTGCCGGGACAAGGATCGCGACACTTTTGCTGGACACAGGCTCTACTCGAGGGGCAATCGGAGTTCAGGATGCACTCGGGTCGACAGGCGTCGTAGGGATTACCGAAATACTCAGGCAGGCAGACACAGGAGGCCACTCGTCCCCGTTGATTGCACTGGGCATTCGCCCCACAGGGATTGGGTTCACACGGATTGACATAGGGCTCTTCATACTGCAGCACTTGAATGGCCGTTGTAGGCGGCACAACTGGATATGGCTCTGGTCGAGTTGGTGGCTGGCAGGAGGTGAAGGGATTGCCCACCAAACCGGGGGCACAAACACAATTCGGCTGATGGTTCACAGTTCGGCAGATGGCGCTGAAGCCGCATAGACCCGGGCAGGGATCCTGGCACTTGCGATTGATGCAAGCCCTGTCGCTGGGACACTCGCTGTTGGCAATGCATTCGGGCCGGCAGTAGGGAGGAACTCCCAGGTACTCCGGCAGGCAGCGGCAGACAGCGTTGTCGCCTTCATGGCTACATTGAGCATGGGGACCACACGGCGATGGCAGGCAGGGATCGATGGGCTCGCGCTGAACTTGAATGGGTTCCACCCTGATCAATTGGCACTGGGCATAGGGACTTCCTGTATAACCCACTGGGCAGAAGCACTGCGGACTGTGGTTTATCACCCGACACTCGGCCAGGTACCCACAGGCTCCAGGACACGGATCGCGGCACTTTTGATTCACACAGGCCAGACTTGGCGGACACTCGGGATCACTCACGCATTCCGGTCGACAGGCCGGCGGACTGCCGTAGTAACCAGGCAGGCAGGAGCATATGGCCTGAGAGCCAACTGCCCTGCACTGTCCATGGGGACCACATGGTGATGGCTGGCAGGGATGAGGCTCAGAGTAGGGGGCCTGGAGTGGTGTGGGCTGGCACAGGACAAATGGATTGCCCTGATACCCAACCGGACACTGACACTGAGCCACGTGATTGTGCACCTGACAGGTGGCTCCCGATCCACACGTTCCGGGACATGGGTCCTGGCAACGATTGCGAATGCAGGCCTTGTCCCAGGGACACTCGGTGCTCAGTACGCATTCCGGGCGACAAGCCACATAAGGATCACCCTGATACAGAGGCAAGGAACTGCAGACACCATTCGCGCACTGGGCATTGGGACCACAGGGCGAGGGATGACAGGGATCATCTGCAACAGGGACGGCGGGTGGCGGTGTCGGAGCTGGATAGCAGCGATAGAATGGATCCCCGACATAACCTCGAGGACACGAACAGCTGGGCACATGGTTGAGCACATCGCATTGAGCAGCCAAGCCACAGGCACCTGGACAAGGATCCACGCACCTCTGATTAACGCAGGCTCTGTGACTGGGACAATCAGAGTTGAGGCTGCACTCGGGTCGGCAGTGAGGAGGAGTGCCGTAGTAGGAGGCCAAGCAAGAGCACACTGCTTGCCCGTACTCCACTCGACACTGGGCAAACTGACCGCAAGGCGAGGGTATGCAAGGATCTCGGGGAATAACTGGGGAATCGCGGATAACCTGAGGTTGGGGCGGGGGCAGGGGTAGGCAGCGCATGAATGGATCGCCAGTATAACCAGGATAACACGAACACAAAGCTCTATGCTGAGTGGCCTGGCAAAGGGCATTCTGGCCACAGGTTCCCACACAGGGATCCGTACATCTTCTGGCCACACAGGCCCTGTCATTGGGACACTCGGGATTAGTGGTGCATTCGGGTCGGCAGGCAGGTGGGGAACCAAAGTACTCAGGCAGGCAGCGACATACCGCCTGACCCTGAGACTCGCTGCACTGAGAGTTGGGACCGCAGGGCGAGGGATGACACGGATCAAAGTGGACAACGTTTACAGCTGCAGAGGGACACAAAAGGGTTTGGGATTGCAAATAATATTCAGGGTTAGTGCAAGGATTAATCGATTGGCCGGGAGGAATCTTCTTACGTTCTGCCTGGACCACATGGCAGTGACGATAGGGATCGCCGCTATATCCGGGATAGCAGCTACAGCTGGGCACATGGTTTACCACCTGACACTGGGCATTGGGGGCACAGGTTCCGGGACAGGGATCGCGACAATGTTGATTCAAGCAAGCCAAGTGGCTCGAACAGTCCGAGCTGAGCACACACTCGGGTCGACATCCCTCGTAGGGATTGCCATAATACTCGGGCAGACACTGGCAGGCACCGGCACCTCCTCGTTCGCGGCACACGGCATTGCTGCCGCAGGGACTCTGCGAGCAGGGATTTATCTGCTCCCTTTGGATCTGAGGCCGGGGATAGCAACCGGTGTAGGGATCGCCAATGTAGTCTGCGATGCAGATGCATGAGGGAACGTGGCTGATGACCTGGCAACTGGCAGCATTGCCACAAAGTCCTGGACAGGGATCCTGGCACTTCTGAGCTATGCAAGCCAGCTGATTGGGACATTCCGAGGATGTTATGCACTCCGGGCGGCAGTTGGGCGGGGTTCCGATGTAATCCTTAAAGCACTTGCACACCGCCTGGTCTCCTTGAGGAGTGCATTCAGCATTAGCTCCGCAGGGCGATGGCGAGCAGGGATTTAGGGGCTCCCTTTGAATCGGTGGCGGCGGTGGCACTCTTTGGCACAGGAAGAAGGCATTGCCCGAGTATCCCGCGGGGCAGCTGCAGTGCGGCACATGACGAATGACCTGACACTGGGCAAACTGCCCACAAGCTCCGGGACAGGGATCGCGACACTGTTGATTCAGGCAGGCCAAGTGCGGGGCACAGTCCGAGTTAATGGTGCACTCTGGCCTACACTTTGGTGGAACACCAAAGTAACCCGGCAGGCAAGAGCAAATAGCCTGTTCGTTGGCCACGCGGCACTGGGCATTATTTCCACAGGGCGAGGGTTGGCAGGGATTCAGGGGCGCCACAGGAGCAGCTAAGGGAATTATAAATACGTTAAAAAATGCTGTTTCTGGAACATACGCGTTTGGAAACCTACATTGCACAATCGTACACTGAACAAACGCATTGCCCGAGGTTCCTGGCGGACAGTTACAGGTGGGAATGTGATTTCTCACTTCGCACACTGCTCCCACACCACAGGCCCCGGGACAGGGATCCTTGCATTTGCTGCGCTGACAGGCCTTATCCCTGGCACAGTCCGTGTTCAGGACGCATTCCGGTCGACAGCCCACATAGGGATTTCCTTCAAAGTCTGGCAAGCATGAGCACTGGCCACCTGGACTGCACACGGCATTTGAACCGCAAGGCGAGGGATTGCAAGCATCGCGAAGCACTGGAGTTGGAGTTGGCGGTGGTGGGGTTGGCCGGCAGCTGATGAAGGGATTACCCTCATATCCCGCCGGACAACTGCAGATGGGTGTGTGGTTTATGACATTACACTGGGCTAGGAGGCCACAAGAACCTGGACAAGGATCGCGACACTTTTCACTGATGCACGCCAAATGCGGGGCACAGTCCGGATTAATCACACATTCCGGCTGGCAATTGGGCGGGGCTCCAAAGTATCCATGAAGACATGAACACACTGCCTGGTTGCCCTGAGCTCGACACTGACCAAAGGTGCCGCAGGGAGAGGGAACGCAGGGATCGCGATAGATTTCCTTGGGGGCATCGTAACTTATTTTGGGCGCTGCAAAGGCGGGTTTGGGGTTAGGAAATCTGCCGGAGGACTCAAAATAAATCGTAATCTTACGTATGCGCTGGCAACCACTGATGGCGTCACCCTGGAAGCCCGGCAAACAACTGCAATGCGGACTATGGTTAATAGCCCGACATTGGGCATTACTGCCACAAGCACCGGGACAGGGATCCACACAATGATGTTGCACACAGGCCAGGGTCAGGTCGCACTCGCTCGAGATGGTGCACTCGGGCCTGCAGCCGGGAGGGGAACCAACAAAGTCGGGCAGACAAGAGCATATAGCCTGGCCATTCGATTCCCGACACTGCGAGTTGGGTCCACAAGGCGATGGCTGACAGGGACGCGAGGGTATGGGTTCAGGCAAAGCTTTAGGGATAAATTCTGGATAAGTTTTCAGTCTAGTAAAATCGAGTGGGTCTTCTTACGTTCACGCTGGAGATTACAGTACACATAGGGATTGCCCTGGTAGCCCACCAGGCAGTTGCAACGCGGCAGATGATCCCTCACTTGACACTGGGCATTGGGGCCACAGGTGCCGGGACAGGGATCGCGGCAATGCTGATTCAGACAGGCCAAGTGGCTGGGACAGTCCGAGTTGAGCACGCATTCGGGGCGACATCCCTCGTACGGATTGCCATAGAATTCCGGCAGGCATTGACATGCTCCGGCTCCATTCCTTTCCGAGCACAGAGCGTTGGCACCACAAGGACTGGGCACGCAGGGATTGAGTGGTTCTGGCACATCGCGTTCCACTTGACAGCCTATGAAGGGATTTCCCCGGTGACCGCCCAGGCATGTGCACATGGGCGTGTGATTGATCACGTAGCACTCGGCATTCGAGCCACAGACACCTGGACAGGGATCGCGGCACTTCTGATTGAGGCAGGCCAGATTTGTGGGACAATCGGAGTTGGAAACGCATTCGGGTCGGCAGTTGGGCGGAGTGCCACTGAAGCCAGCCAGGCAGCTGCACTGGGCATTGCTTCCCTGAACTCTACATTCAGCATTGACTCCGCATGGCGACGGCCTGCAAGGATCAATGGGATCCTGCCTAACGGCTGGCGGTGGTGGCTCTCGGTGACAGGCCACGAAGGGATTTCCAGTATACGAAGAAATGCAATGGCAGTTGGGGCTGTGATTTATCACACGGCAGTTGGCATTCAAACCACAAACTCCGGGACAAGGATCGCGACAATGCTGCTGCAGGCAAGCCAAGTGCAGGGGGCATTCCGCATTGCTGACGCACTCCGGACGACAGGATGGTGGAACTCCAATGAAATCGGGCAGACACGAGCACACTGCCTGTCCATTAATGTTGCGACATTGGGCATTGGGTCCGCAGGGCGAGGGCTGGCAGGGATCAATGACATCGCGAACAGGTGGTGGCAAAGGTCGGCACTGACTGAAGGCATTGCCAGTCATTCCCGGTGGACAGTGACACATGGCCACGTGTCTGTGCACCTCACAGATGGCATTCGAGCCGCAGGTTCCGGGACATGGATCGACGCACTTGTTCCTCACACACGCCTTGTTCCAATCGCATTCGGTATTCAATACGCATTCCGGGCGACAACCCACCAAAGGATTACCCAAGAATTCGGGTAGGCAGCTGCATTGTCCCTGCTGGCAAACGGCATTCGGGCCACAGGTAATCAAAGAGCAGGGATCACTGACTTGAGGTGGGGGATCCCTAGCAGGAGGCGGCGGAGCATGGCAGGATGTAAAGGGATTGCCAATCAAGCCAGGCAAACACTGACACGTTGGATTATGGTTGACAACCGTGCACTGGGCACTGAATCCGCAGGCACCGGGACAAGGATCGCGACAACGCTGCTGCTGGCAAGACAAATGAGCCGGGCAGTCAGGGTTGATGGTACACTCGGGTCGACAGTTTGGCGGAGTGCCAAAGTAGGAGGGCAGGCAACTACAAGTGGCAGTTCCCTGGTTATCCCGACACTCGGCATATTGGCCACAAGGCGAAGGCACACAGGGATTGCGATAGACATCCAACTGGGGCGGCGGTCGGGGGGCTGTAAGGTCAAAACGAGGGGTAATACAGACTCTATAATGGTGTTCCTAATGAAATATCTTACGTGGCAGGGGCAGGCAGCGCGTAAAGGCATCACCCGTGAAACCTGGCCGACAACTGCAAATGGGAGCATGCTGGAAAACGCGACAATCGGCATTGGAGCCGCACACTCCGGGACAGGGATCACTACACTTTTGCCTAATGCACGCCTTGTCGTGGGGACACTCGGAACTGGTCACACACTCGGGGCGACAGTTGGGCGGAGCACCCACATACTCGGGCAGGCAAGAGCAGATGGCCTGCTCGTTATTCTCGCGGCATTGCGAGTTGGGACCGCACGGTGAAGGCTGGCAGGGATTAACGTATTCTTTGAGGATAGCTAAATACAGAAATGGAATGGATTGGCTTAATATTTCACCTCATAAATTGGGGAAAACACAAAACTCACGTTTCTCTGGCACTTGGCAATAACGATAGGGGTCACCTATGAAACCACTTAGACACTGGCATGTAGGCAAGTGATTAATCACCCGACACAAAGCATTCAGGGTACAAACGCCAGGACAGGGATCGCGACACTTCATCTGCTGACAAGATTTATCCGCTGGACAATCGTTGTTCGTCACGCATTCGGGTCGACAGGCCTCATAGGGATTGCCAAAGTACTCGGGCAGACACTGGCATGAGCCAACATGGCCTTCCTGGCGACATATGGCATTGGCGCCACACGGACTCGGCGAGCAGGGTTGAATGACCTCCTCATGCTGAATCAATGGCACTTGGCGGCACGAAGTAAACGGATCACCAGTGTAGCCTGGCAAGCAGTAGCACATGGCCGAATGGCTGATAACATGGCAATTGGCATTGGAACCGCAGGTTCCTGGGCAGGGATCGGCGCAGCGTTGATTCAAGCAGGCCTTGTCGAAGGGACATTCCGAATTGGTCACACACTCGGGCCGGCAGTTGGGCGGAGTTCCAATATATTTCGGCTGGCAGCTGCACTGAGCCTGATCACCGATGGCCTGGCAGTTGGAATATGGACCGCAGGGAGAGGGCTGGCAAGGATGCTGCTTAGGAACAATCTCATCACGTCGCACTGGCTCTGGGAAGCATCCCAGGAAAGGATTTCCATTGTGTCTTGGCGGACAACTGCAGATCGGTGAATGATTCACCACATGGCAAAGGGCATTGAAGCCACAAGTTCCGGGACACGGATCCATGCAGTGCTGCCTCTGACAGGCCAACCTAGGCAGACAATCTGAGTTCTGGGTACATTCCGGTCTGCAATTCGGCGGCGTTCCAATGTAATTCTCAATGCAGGAGCACACAGCGTTATTATTTGACACACGACAGCGGCTATTCGGACCGCAGGGCGATGGGTAGCAGGGATCCACGGGCTCCAAAAATACAGGCGATGGAGCCTCGCACTGGATAAAGGCATTGCCTATCATTCGATCCGGACAGCGGCACATGGCTAGGTGATTAATCACATCGCAAATGGCATTCGGAGCACACGTTCCCGGGCAGGGATCCACGCACTTGTGACGGACACAGGCCCTATTCCTGGGACAATCCGCATTCAAGACACACTCCGGACGACAGCCGGTATAGGGATCTCCTTGGTAGTCGGCCAGGCACGAACACTGACCATTCTGGCAGAGAGCATTGGCTCCGCAGGGAGACGGATTGCAGGGATCATCAAGAGCAATGGGTTTGGCTAAAGATGGGGGGGAATATTACACTTAATCCTGGACACATTCATACTTTAAGGTTCTTACGTGGCGGTTGTGGTTCAGGGTAGCAACTGGAGAAGGGATCACCCTTATAACCAACTGGACAAAGGCAACTTGGCACATGATTGTGCACTCGGCATATGGCGTTGTAGGCACAAGAGCCTGGACAGGGATCAACGCATCTTTGATTGATGCACGCCAAACTGGAGAGGCACTCTGAGCTCTGGGTGCATTCGGGTCGGCAATTGGGTGGCAAGCCAAAGTAGTTGGGTAAGCAGGAGCAGATGGCCTGACCCTGGGACTCCCTGCACTGAGCATTGGCCCCACAGGGCGAGGGTTGGCAGGGATCGCGCACAATGTCCTGCAGGACATGCGTGGGTGGAGCTAAGCAAAGGAAGGGCAAGTTGAGAGCTGAACAGATTTTCCTCTTTAATGATTACTTACGAGGTATTGCATAACAACGGGTGAAGGGATCACCTGTGTAACCTGCCTGACAAGAGCAGAGTGGAGCATGGTTCAGCACCTGGCAGTTGGCAAAAATGCCACACGAACCGGGACAAGGATCAATGCATTTGTGTCGGACACAGGCCTTGTCCAGCGCACACTCTGAGGAGACCGTACACTCGGGGCGACAACCCGGAGGAGTGCCCACATACTCCGGCAAGCAGGAGCAGGTGGCCACTCCATTTTGTTCGCGGCACTGAGAGTTCGGGCCGCAGGGAGAGGGCTGACAGGGATTGACATACTCTCGCACAGCTGTAAAAAAATGAGGGATGTCTACAGAAGGATTTTTGGCAAAGCAGAGAGTCTGCTTACGTTTGGCTTCGATGCTGCAATAGCGATAGGGATCGCCCACAAAGCCACTCAGGCAGTTGCAGCTGGGTAGGTGATTGCGCACAAAGCACTCGGCATTTTGGCCACAGCTTCCGGGACATGGATCCCGACACTTCTGGTTCACGCAAGCCAAATGAGAGGGGCAATCGGAGTCGAGCACACACTCAGGGCGACAGCCCTCGTAGGGATTGCCGAAATACTCCGGCAGACACTGACAAGATCCGACTCCATTTTGCTGCCGGCACTCGGCAAATGAGCCGCAGGGATTCGGGTTACATGGCTGCACTATCTCCACCGGATCCCTTTGAATGGGTGCACAGCGGACGAAGGGATCGCCGCTATATCCCGGCTGACAGTAGCACATGGCACTGTGACTGATGACCCGACACACGGCATCGAGGCCGCACAGACCCGGACACGGATCCTGGCAGCGATTATTGACGCACACCTGAACCATGCTGCACTGGGCATTGGAAACACACTCCGGGCGGCAGTTGGGTGGCGTGCCAAAGAAGTTGGTCAGGCACGAGCAGGAGGGTGTGTCTCCCACTCGGCGGCACTCGCTGTTCGGTCCACACGGCGACGGCTGACAGGGATCTTGGGGCACAATATCCCGCTGGGGTTCAACTAAAGACACGCGGAATGGGGAAGGATTATGGATTGTTTCCTAGTTTTTCCTCTGTGAAACTTACTAATTCTATGACACTGGATGAAGGGATTGCCGGTATAGCCGGCCCTGCAACTGCAGTAAGGACTGTGGCTCACTGTACGGCACTCGGCATAAGCTCCACACACTCCGGGACAGGGATCGACGCATCGTTGGTTCTGACACGCCAAGCTGGGGGCACAATCGTAGTTGGTGCTACACTCGGGTCGGCAGGAGGGCGGCACTCCAAAGTAGTTGGGCAAGCAGCTACACACCGCCTGACCATTCTGTTCCCGACACTCGGCATAAGAGCCACACGGCGAAGGATTACAGGGGTTACGGTACACATCCACTGAGGAACAGCACAAAGATAAACTGGGTTTCTCTAACTTAAAAGGATTTAACCTACACTGAACTGGGTTACACTGAACAAAAGCATTGCCCGTCATGCGCTCGGGGCAGCGGCACATGGCAATGTGGTTCACCACCTCACAGATGGCATTGCTGCCACAGGTTCCGGGACAGGGATCGGTGCATTTCTGCTGTATGCAAGCCAAATGTCGGGGACACTCCGAGCTAAGGACACACTCTGGCCTGCAGGCCACATACGGATCTCCCTTATATTCGGCAAGGCATTTGCATTCTCCTTGACCAGAGCAAACGGCATTGCTGCCACAGGGACTGGGATTGCAGGGATCGGGTATCTCATCACGGACTACTGGTGGGGCTGTATGAAAGGATTCTGTCTTAATTGGGAAATGGTTTAGCAAGCGGGAACTCTTACGTGGTGGCGCCGGGTGACAGGCAAGGAAGGCGTCGCCCACATAGCCACGCAGGCATACACAGCTAGGAATATGGCTTATGACTCGGCACTCGGTCTGCTGACCACAGGCTCCGGGACAGGGATCGCGGCAGCGTTCGCCTATACAAGCCAAGTGACTCGGGCACTCCGCATTTAGGGTACATTCCGGTCGACAATGCGGCGGAGTGCCAAAGTAATTGGGCAAGCAAGAGCACACTGCTTGATCCTGCTGATTCCTGCAAGAGGAATACAGACCACAGGGCGAGGGAACGCAGGGATCGCGGTAGGGGGCAACGTCTCTCAAGGGTGGTGGCGGAGGAACTGGGAAGATTTCGGGTTATATTTCGTAAAATCACACTTCAAACTTCTTCTTACTCGTTGGACGGGGCAAGCAGCGCACAAATGGATCGCCCGTCATGCCGGTGGGACACCTACAAATGGGACTATGGTTGCGCACCTCGCACACCGCCTGCTGCCCACACACACCCGGGCAGGGATCAATGCACTTGAAGTTGATACACGCCCTGGTGGGGGCGCAGTCGGAGCTCGAGGTACACTGCGGGCGACAATTGGGTGGCGATCCCTCGAATTCGGGACGACAGGAGCAGACGGCCTGCTCGTTGATCTCGCGGCACTGGGAGTTGGGGCCGCAGGGAGACGGCTGACAGGGGTTCACATACTCATGGACAATAGCTAGTTATACGGTTAGAATACAACAATACTTGGGATTAGTAACTACTTCAACTTCAACGAAAACTACGACCGAGTTAGGTTCGACTACGGAAATAATTGGAGCTCGCTTACGTTCTGGCGGCTGGCTGCAGTAGCGATACGGATCGCCGATATATCCAGCGAAGCAGTTGCACATCGGAGTGTGATTGATCACATGGCAATCGGCATTCTGGCCGCAGCTTCCGGGGCAGGGGTCACGGCACTTCTGCTGCTGACAGGCTCGGTTCGAGGGACAGTCCGAGTTCAAGACACACTCCGGTCGGCAGCCTTCGTAGGGATTGCCAAAGTAATCAGTCAAGCACTGGCAGGATCCAGCTCCATTCCTCTGGATGCACTCGGCGTTGGCGCCACACGGTGAGGGTTGGCAAGGATTTATGATCTCCACATCGGCCACAATGGGCTGGCATTGGGTGAAGGGATCCCCGGTGAGTCCAGCGTCGCAAATGCACATGGCTGTGTGGGAGACCACACGGCAAATGGCACTGATTCCGCACAATCCAGGGCAGGGATCGCGGCACTTTTGATTAATGCAGGCCAGGTTCGAGGAACACTCCGAATTGGCCACACACTCGGGCTTGCAGTAAGGCGGTGAACCCACGAAATCTGCGAGACACGAACAAGTGGCTGTCTCGCCGGCAGCGCGACACTCGGCATTGGGTCCGCACGGCGATGGACGGCACGGATCCTGTGGCACAATATCCTGCTGCGGTGGTTCAATTATCTGCTGGCAGCCCACGAAGGGATTGCCTGTATAACGCGGCAGACAGGTACAGAAGGGATTGTGATTCACCACGCTGCACTGAGCATTGCGACCACACGAGCCGGGACAAGGATCCACGCACTTCTGGTTGACACACGCCAGTCGGGACAGGCATTCTGCGTTTGATGTGCACTCCGGACGACAGAGTGGCGGAGTTCCAAAGTATCCTGACACACAGGAGCAGACCGCTTGCTGGTTTACTTCGCGACACTGCGAGTTTGGTCCGCAAGGAGAGGGTTGACAGGGCTGGACAATGGCGGGTGCTGCAAGGAAAATGTGGGGTTGGGACTCTGGAAAATAAAGACACAACCTGGCAGAGGAATATTTACGTGGTATGGGTTGACATTGAATAAAAGCATTGCCAGCATAACCCTCGGGACAAGTGCACATGGGCACATGGTTGAGGACCGTGCAAATGGCATTGGGAGCACAGGTTCCAGGGCAAGGATCGAAGCACTTGTGACGCGCACAGGCCAGCTCCCGCGGACAATCTAAGCTGGTAATGCACTCCGGTCGGCAGCCGCTGTAAGGGTCGCCATGGTATTCGGGAATGCAGCTGCAAACTCCATTGTTGCACTGGGCATTCGGTCCGCAGGGTGAGGGATTGCAGGGATCGTCGAGTTTAACGGCTAGCAAAGGAAAATTTTCAGTCCTTCTCTGCACACAAAGACATTCGATCGAAGAGGCTTACGTGTTGGTGGAGGCGGTGGCACAGGTTGACACTGACTAAACGGATCACCCGAGTATCCTGCCGGGCATGTGCAGCTGGGCGTGTGATTAATCACATTACAAATGGCGCCGTAGCCGCAGGAACCGGGACAGGGATCTCTGCACTTCTCATTGATGCAAGCCTGGCTGCTGGGGCACTCGGCATTGATACGGCACTCGGGACGGCAGTTGGGAGGAGCTCCTAAGTAGCCAACCAGGCAGGAGCAGGCGGGAGCATCTCCCTGAGAACGGCACTGAGAGTAGGGCCCACAAGGAGATGGCACACAAGGATCAACCGGGGTCTTTTGCACTGGGGCCAAGGGTTCAGCTTTTAAAATTAAACGAATGTTAAGAGGCGTTCCAACTTTTACAGAGTAAATAACTTACGAGGCTTGGGGAAGCACCTGAAGAAGGGATCGCCAGTATAACCGGCACGACACGAGCAAATGGGACTGTGATTCACCACCCGGCAGACGGCATTTTCCCCACAAGTATTGGGACAGGGATCTACGCATTTCTGGCCCACACAAGCCTTGTCTATGGAACACTCCGAGGAGATGGTGCATTCAGGGCGGCAGGCAGGTGGAGCACCCACATACTCAGGGAGACAAGAGCAAATAGCTTGCTCGTTGATCTCGCGGCACTGGGAATTCGGACCACAAGGCGAAGGCTGACAGGGGTTCACATACTCCTTGATGGCTATAAATTTATGAGACTCATTGGTTTCTGGTTGATAGATTACATTTCCATAATTAATCTTACGTTGACGTTCAGGTAGACACAAGCGATACGGATCTCCAGAGTAGCCAATGATGCAGCTACAACTGGGCACATGGTTGAGGACATTGCACACGGCATTCTGGCCACAAGTTCCCGGACACGGATCCTGGCACTTTTGCTGTTGGCACGCCCTGTTTGAGGGACAATCCGAATTGAGGACACACTCTGGGCGACAGCCTTCGTAGGGATTGCCAAAGTACTCGGGCAAGCACTGACAGGAGCCAGCATCCTGGCGAGAGGTGCATCGGGCATTGACTCCACAGGGACTGGGGTTGCAGGGATCCAATTGATCGAGCTGTTGAATTCTCCTCTCTGTGCATATGGTGAAGGGATCACCCTCCATGCCCTCGGGACACACACAGCTTGGCGTATGCGATATCACGCGACATATTGCCGCCTGTCCACAGAGTCCTGGACAGGGATCGCGACACTTTTGCTGAATGCAAGCCTGGTTTGTGGGGCACTCTGAGCTAGTAACACATTCCGGTCGGCAATTTGGCGGCGCTCCTATGTATTCCGGTAAACATGTGCACGAGGATAAGTCGTTCACTTCACGGCATTGGGAATACGGTCCACATGGTGACGGCAGACAGGTTTGCCTGGGCGGAGGTACAGGAGGCTCAATGATCGGCTGACAGCTGACGAAAGGATTGCCCGTGTAGCGTTCCAGGCAGCGACAGAAGGGACTGTGATTGGTCACATGGCACTGGGCATTGCGTCCGCATACCCCAGGACAGGGATCCCCGCACTTCTGATTGAGACAAGCCAGATTCAGGGGACACTCGGAGTTGGTGGTGCATTCCGGACGGCAGAAGGGTGGACTTCCTATAAATGGCGAGATGCAGGAGCAGATGGCCTGCTGATTGGTAACACGACACTGAGAATTGGGCCCACAAGGCGAGGGCTGGCAGGGATTCTTTGGCACATCGAGTTCTGTGAATTTGGGAAATTGTTTCTAGTAAACCAAAGAAGGGAACAGCTTGAGAAAATTTCTTACGTGGCACTGGACTGCATTGGACAAAGGCATTGCCTTGCATCCTCTCGGGACAGCGGCAGTTGGGAATGTGGTTAAGAACCTCGCAAATGGCATTACTGGCACAGATGCCGGGACAGGGATCAACACACTTGTGACGCACACAGGCTCGACTGCGGTCACAGTCAGTGTGCAAAACGCACTCCGGCCGGCAGCCCGTATACGGGTCTCCGTGATACTCGGCCAGGCAAGAGCACACTCCGTTGTTGCAGATGGCATTGGAGCCACAAGGGGAGGGATTGCACGGATCCTCCGGCGGCAAGGGCTCTTGGACTGATTCAGGAAAGGGAATAGTTAGATTTTTGCTCTTTAATTCACACTAAGTATAGCTCTTACTTCGCTGTGGTGGCTCAGGATTGCAAACGCTGAATGGATCACCGATGTAACCCACCCAGCAACTGCAGATGGGCGTGTGGTTGATTACATTGCACTGCGTGTTGAGGCCACAGGAGCCGGGACAGGGATCCCGACACTTTTGATTTATGCAAGCCTGATGACTGGGACACTCGGCATTTATAGAACACTCTGGCCGACAGTTGGGTGGAGTACCCAAGAACTGGGGCAAGCAAGAGCATGATGGGGTGCCATGAATCTCGCGACACTGCGAGTTCGGTCCGCAAGGAGAGGGAACACAAGGATCAAGGGGCTCGCGTTCAATAACCACTGGAGGCGGAGCTGGAATTGATTTCTCTTGGTAAATATAATCTGTTTTTCCTTGGACCCTGATGATTTTCTTACGCGGCTGACGGTAACAACGGGTGAAGGGATCTCCTGTGAAGCCACTAAGACAGGTACAAATCGGATTGTGGTTCCTCACGCGGCACTCGGCCTGTTGGCCGCAGACATTCGGACAGGGATCGACGCACTTGCGGTTCACACAAGCCTTGTCGGCTGCACACTCCGAGCTGCTGGTGCACTCGGGTCGACAGGCGGGTGGATTGCCAATAAACTCTGGCAGGCAGGAGCACACGCCTTGCTCATTAACCTCTCGGCATTGGGAGTTGGGACCGCATGGCGACGGCTGGCAGGGATTTACATACACTCGTTGAGCTACAAAAACCAAAAACAACGGTGATGGAGAAAAAATCTTTCGAGGCAAACGTCGGCATCCTTACGTGGTTCGTTGACTACAATGCGACACAGGCTGTATGGATCGCCGGTAAAGCCAGGCAGACAATTACAGGTGGCCAAGTGATTCACCACTTGGCACTCGGCACTCTGTCCGCAAGTTCCGGGACAGGGATCCCTACACTTTTGGTTTACACAGGCCAAGTTCGAGGGGCAGTCAGAGTTCAGAACGCACTCGGGACGGCAGCCATCATAGGGGTTTCCGAAGTAGTCAGGCAGACACTGGCATGACCCAGCATCGCCACGCTCCTCGCACTTGGCATTGACACCACAAGGACTGGGATTGCAAGGCTGCAGTACCTCAATGGGGGCATCCCTGACGGGGCTGCACTGACTAAACGGATCCCCGGTGAAGCCACTGTCGCACAAGCACATGGCCGTGTGGCTGAACACCCGACAATTGGCATTGGCACCGCACAGACCAGGGCAGGGATCGGCACACTTCTGATTGATACACGCTCGGTTTGTGGGGCACTCGGAGTTGGAAATGCACTCCGGACGGCAGTTGGGCGGGGCACCGACAAACTCGGCTAGGCAGGAGCAAGATGGTGAGTCTCCTGACACCCGACACTCGGAATTGGGTCCACACGGTGAGGGCTGGCAGGGATTCTGTGGTCTCTCCTCGCGTTGTACTGCAAAAACTTCTGTTTTAGGCACGGCAGGAGAAGCAGTGAAAATCCAGGGTGACTTACTTATCGGCTGACAGCTAACGAAAGGATTTCCAGACATGCCACCAGGGCAGCGGCAGAAGGGACTGTGATTGACCACGTTACAGAGGGCATTGAAGCCACAAGTTCCGGGACAAGGATCGCGACATTTCATGTTCTGGCAAGCCTGATCGGCAGGACAATCGGAATTACTGACACACTCCGGGCGACATTGCGGCGGGCTGCCCACATAGTCGGTCAGGCAGGAGCAGACCGCTGTCTGCTGCACCACCCGGCACTGACTGTTCGGACCGCAGGGTGAGGGCTGGCAGGGATTCTGGATTTTAGCAGGAGCCACGGGGCGACACTCGAAGAATGCGTTTCCGGACATCTGCTCGGGACAGCGGCAGATGGGAATGTGGTTGGGAACCTCGCAAAGGGCATTCACGCCGCATGTTCCAGGGCAAGGATCAACGCACTTGTTTCGCACGCAAGCCCTATCCCTGGGACAATCCGTGTTCAACACGCACTCCGGACGACACGAGACATACGGATCTCCCTGGTACTCTGGTATACAAGAGCATTGACCATTTCGACAGAGGGCATTGGAGCCGCAAGGTGAAGGATTGCAGGGATCATCCGCAACTGGTGGCGTAGTGGCTACAAAAAAGGGGGAGGAGGGTAAACAATTGCTGGATTTCTCAAGTGATTCAAGACACCTACGTTCTGGTGGCTTGGGATTACAATTGGTGAACGGATTGCCGATATAACCATCGATGCAGGCGCAGAGAGGCGTATGATTGATGACACTGCAGACGGCATTGAGTCCGCAGGCTCCGGGACAGGGATCGCGACACTTCTGATTGATGCACGCCAGCTGACTGGGACATTCCGAGTTGATTGTACACTCCGGGCGACAGTTGGGAGCCTGTCCAATGAAGGTAGCCAAGCAGGAACAAGCGGGCACTCCATTAATGTTGCGGCACTCTGAGTTGGGACCGCAGGGCGTGGGCACGCAGGGATCTCGCAGGGGCTCATCTTTGGTCTCGATAGGCGGAGCTAAGTTAAGGCATAATTTACTTCCTCTTTTATCTCGGGTTAAGGAAAGCTAAGCTTACGTGGAATGGTGAAGCAACGCGTAAATGCATCGCCTGTGTAGCCGCTGAGACAACTGCAAATGGGACTGTGATTCCGCACCCTACACACGGCATTGCTGCCACAGGTATTCGGCGTGCAAGGATCCACACACTTCTGATTGACGCAAGCCTTATCCGCAGAGCACTCCGACGAGATGGTGCACTCGGGTCGGCAGGCGGGTGGAGTGCCCACAAACTGGGGCAGGCAAGAGCAAACCGCTTGCTCATTCGAGACGCGACACTGAGAGTTGGGACCACAAGGCGTAGGCTGGCAGGGATTTACGTATTCGTTTTGGATGGCTACAGTACATAAGGCAGATGAGTAAATGGAAAAGAAGTTAATCCGCTGATTGCTTACGTTCCGGCTGACGACTGCATTGGCGGTATGGATCACCCACATAACCAGCCAAGCAATTGCAGGTGGGTAGATGGTTGACTACTTGGCAGTTGGCATTGAGTCCACATGTTCCTGGGCACGGATCCTGGCACCTCAGCTGCTGACAGGCTCTGTTCGATGGACAGTCGGAGTCAAGCATACATTCCGGGCGGCAGCCCTGATACGGATCACCAAAGTATTCCGGCAGGCACTGGCAGGATCCAACGCCATTACGATCGCGACACACGGCATTCGTTCCACACGGACTGGGATTGCACGGCGTGCGGATTTCTATGTCTCGGACTATCTCCGGACTGCACTGCACGAACGGATCCCCGGTGAAGCCCTGCAGGCAGATGCACTGCACCGCATGGCTGACCACACGGCACTCGGCATTAAGGCCACAGCGTCCTGGGCAGGGATCCACGCACTTCTGATTGACGCAGGCCAGCTGACTGGCACAGTCCGAGCTGGTCACACACTCTGGCCGGCAATTGGGCGGACGTCCTATGTAAGTTTCCAGACAGGAACAGGCGGGGGCTTCTCCCACAGGTCTGCATTGGGCAAAGGGTCCACAGGGAGATGGGCGGCATGGATCAGTGGGTACAACATCGCGAATGGGCTCAACTGGGAAATGTTAACTATCGCTTAAGTAATGTACTTGGGGAATAAACTGAGAATTCTTACTCTGAGGCTGGCAACGAATGAAGGGATTGCCCGTGAACCGCTCTGGACATGTGCAGAAGGGACTGTGGCTGACCACAGCGCAATTGGCACCCACTCCACAGGTTCCGGGGCAAGGATCCCCACAACGTTGATTCAGACAAGCCTGCCTGGGTGCACACTCGGCATTCGAGGTGCACTCAGGTCGACAAGAGGGCGGAGCCCCAATAAAGCTGGGAAGGCACGAGCAAACTGCCTGCTGATTAACCTCGCGGCACTGCGAGTTGGGACCACATGGCGATGGACGGCAGGGATTGGTTACAACTGAAACTATTGTTGGGTTTGAGTTGGATTTGTTAGGGGAAATCAGAGGAAACATATATTCCAAAGACGTACTCTGCACGGGGGAGCAGCGAATGAAGGCACTGCCAGCAGTGCCATCGGGGCACCTGCACATGGGTATGTGATTGATGACGTCGCAGATGGCATTCTCGCCACAAGTTCCTGGACAGGGATTCACGCACTTACTGCGCAGGCAGGCCTTATCCCTGGGACAATCCGAATTCAAGACGCATTCGGGCCGGCAGCCGGAATAGGGATCACCATGGAATTCGGCCAGGCAAGTGCATACTCCACCGTTGCACTGGGCATTGGCCCCGCATGGTGATGGGTTGCACGGATCCACATATTCGCCTATCACGAGGGGAGTTAGTTTGTTAACACAGAAAATATTTCGCAGACATTTCTTGGCCTTACTTTGAACCGGTTCTGGTGGGGCTGGGCGACAGCTACTAAACGGATCACCCGTAAAGCCAGTTGGACACACACAAATGGGCGTGTGATTGACCACATTACACTCGGCGGCATAGCCACATGAACCCGGACAGGGATCTATACACTTCTCCCGTATACAAGCCAGATTGGAGGCACACTCGGCACTGATGGTGCACTCGGGTCTACAGTTGGGCGGTGCACCCAGGAATTCGGGCAGGCAGGAACAGGACGGAACACCCTGGACATTACGGCACTGACTGTTCAGGCCACAGGGCGAGGGCAGGCAAGGATCGCGCTCAACACGTTCGATTACGGCAGGTGGGGCTAGGTTGGATATATAATTACTATTAACATCATCCTCTTTTAGATCAAGACAAGCTCTTACGTGGCAGGGCATAGCAACGAGTAAAGGAATCACCGGTGAAACCTTGACGACACTGACAAAGAGGGCTGTGATTGCGCACCCGGCACTCGGCATTGATGCCACACGTGCCGGGGCAGGGATCCTGGCAACGCTGGCTTATGCAAGCCTTGTCGGTGGGACACTCGGTACTTAACACACACTCGGGTCGGCAGTTAGGGGGCAGGCCGATGTGGAGTTCCAGGCAGGAGCACACTGCCTGACCGTTGAGTTCGCGACACTGAGAATTGGGACCGCACGGCGAGGGGCGACAGGGCTGAGTTGGTTCGGCCAGGCGAATCGCTGGAAAGGTTGAGGCCTGAGGGTCAGGTCGGGTTATAGATGAGGGGTTTGGTATCTTACGTTGGGCCGGTTCCACATGGCAGTAGCTATACGGGTTGCCCGTATATCCGATGCGGCACGTACAGGTGGGCAAGTGATTCGTGACACTGCAGTCGGCGTTGGTGCCACAGGTGCCTGGACAGGGATCCCGGCACTTTTGCTGCTGGCACGCCTTGTTCGAGGAACAGTCCGAGTTCCGAACGCACTCCGGCCGACATGACTGATACGGATCACCAAAGTGATCGGGCAGGCACTGGCAGGACCCAATGCCATTCCTCTCACGGCAAACAGCATTCGAGCCGCAGGGATTGGGTTCGCAGGGGGTCACCTGCTCATTGACAATGCGTTCTAAAGGTGGGGGAAGAGAAGGAGTCGGATGGGAGAGAGACAAACGTGGACAGAGATTAGCATTTTTAGCTCTCGAGCGATCTGGGTTTTAGTAAATTTGCATTTGCAACACACCTGGCGTTGGCTTTGGCTTTTTATTTGTTTGTTTGCAGCTTTTTAATCCGATTGCAGTTGTGGTATTATTGTAGCGGGATTAGAGTACGAATACGAGTTAAGGTGTTGGCATTAATCGATCCACTGGAGGATAATGCGGTTCAGGTGCTTCGTTAACGCTTCGTTTAGTTTTGGTTAAACGTTGTTTTTTGTGCTGAGTTGAGTGCTTTGGCAGTGTTTTTATTTTAATTTATTGTATTGTTTTGTTGTGGTGAGTGCATAAGTAAAACAAGTGTCTATTTGCGGGGTTATATCATTTGATTTATTGTTTTGCTCGTTGTTAAACAACTTTCATACGCTACTAAGGTTATACATTTTAAATATTACTAATTAGTTTCTAAATCAGTAAATACTGTACGTATCTTTGGCGATTTTCGAAGGCAAGAATTTTGGCTAAGGGTCAGGGGGTCAGGCTCAGGGGTCAACAACAACGCTGTACTCAATTCAAGGGGTAGTTGGGTTAGGTTCAATTTTTGGGGTAGTAAGCGGAGTGGAGAGACATGGGGCCAAATAACGAATTAGGTAAAAGCATTTCGCGTTGATTATCTCCCAAAATCAAATACAAATAAATCCTTTTTCGAGTCGAAAACAACAACATCATCAGGGGTTAGAAGGCAAAAAGGTCAAAAAGGCGGGTGTGTTTCTTTGTGAGGCATTAAAGGTGGCAATAATAAGGAAGCAATAATAAAGGCGTGGCAAGTTTGCATATTGTAATATTCAGGCGTTAGGGGCAGTATAAAAGCAAATAAGTAAATATTGACTAAAACTAATTATAATCTTTGACTAACCCACAACACAGACACATCCAAGAGCCGCCAAACACTCAGACAACTCGTACAGAGTGGGTGCTGCTTGAATTTTGCATTTTGCTCAAGTGATTTGTGTACTTTTTGTGTGTAAAAAACTTCAAACTTCTTTGCAATGCATTGTGCCTGTATGTGCGGTAACCATAGATCATAATTTAAAGTGTAAATAATGTGATATAAAAATCTGCCTAAGAGCGCATTAGAACAAGTCACGCGAATGAGGTGAATGGATTTAAAAGTGCCAACAAAAAGTGCTTTTTAAAAATGATTAATAACAATTACAACGGTTGTAACTGCTATACTATGAATCAAATATTGATATCTCATTATAATGCGCTTCTAACGAAAAGGAAACTTTGCTTTAAAAGGGATTTTAAGGCAGGGGTGAATGGGATTTAATCTAAAAACATTAAATAAGATCATAATGGTAATTTCAAAATTGTTCTAAAGGCGGGTCAATAAAAGTCTTATTAATTTGCAAAAGTTTCCAATTCTTTAAACTAAATTCCCAAGGCGTAAACTCATGTTTTTGCAGTG
The DNA here is from genome assembly GCA_008042515.1 of Drosophila truncata. Lineage (NCBI taxonomy): Eukaryota > Metazoa > Arthropoda > Insecta > Diptera > Drosophilidae > Drosophila > Drosophila truncata. Next base: position 20,216 of record VNJQ01001684.1, on the reverse strand, counting down.
CGTCGTCATTTTTCTTAATAGTAAGCAGCCAGAACCCACAAAATTGTTGTTTATAAGCTCGCCTACGCCTTGGCCTAACATCTGAGTAAGTAAAGGAAAATGTGGTCCTACCTTGCTCCTTCTGACAGCCGGTGAACGGATCTCCAGTATAGCCCACATCGCAGGTGCAGATGGGTTGATGATTGGCCACATTACAACGGGCATTGAATCCACAGGCATTCACGCACGGATCCGAGCATTTCTGGCGAATACAGGCCTTGGTCGGCGGACATTCCGGATTGATGGAGCACTCGGGTCGGCAGCTGGGTGGCGTTCCAATAAAGGTGGCTGCACACGAGCAGGCGGCGTTGCCGTTCAACACCTTGCACTCCGAATTGGGACCGCAAGGCGAGGGTTGGCATGGATTCTCTGGGGTCGTTGGTATTGGTTTGCGTTCCTCTTGGTAGCATCGTGTAAACGGATCACCAGTGTATCCCGAATTGCACGAGCATGACGGATTGTGATTGATAACCTGGCAACGGGCAAATTGTCCGCATGCTCCGGGACAAGGATCCACGCACTTCCTGTTCACACAGGCCGTTTGTAGCGAGCACTCGGAGCTGACGATGCACTCCGGTTTGCAGGCCGGCGGAGAGCCCAGCATGCCCGCTTGGCAGGCACACACAGGCCCTTGTCCAGATATTTGGCACACGCTGTTGGGTCCGCAAGGATTGGGTTGGCAGGGATCCTTCGGCACAGGCGTCTCCTGGCGACAATGGACGAACGGATCACCTGTGTAGCCCTGCAGGCAGCTGCAAATCGGAATGTGATTGGAGACATCGCATTGCGAGTTCTGGCCACACACTCCGGGGCAGGGATCCACGCACTTCTTGTTCAGGCAAGCCTTGGTGGGCGGACAATCCGTACTCAGAGTGCATTCGGGACGGCAGCCAGTGTAGGGATCTCCTCGGTACTCCGGCAGGCAACTGCAGATTCCATTCCTGCACTCGGCATTCGATCCGCATGGCTGCAAGTCGCAAGGATCCTCGCTCTGAAGAGGAGGAGACTTCGTGATGGCCTCAATGACCTCGACGCACTGAACAAACGGATCGCCGGTGAATCCTCCACGGCAAGTGCAGATGGCAAGGTGGTTCTGAATGCGACACTCCGAGTTCACTCCGCACGAGCCGTCGCAAGGATCGCGACACTTCTCGGCGATGCAGGCTCGGTCGGAAGCACAGTCCGTGTTTACGATGCACTCGGGTCGGCAGTTGGGCGGCGCTCCAATGTAGTTCGGCAGGCAGGAGCAGGAAGCCTGCTCATCGCGCACGCGACACTCTGAGTAGAGGCCACATGGCGAGGGCTGGCATGGCCTCACCGGCTCCTCCTTGGGTCCTGGCGGCGGTGGTGGTGGTGCCGGGTAGCAACGGGCGAAAGGATCGCCCGTCATGTCCAATGGACAGCTGCATATGGGGTTGTGGTTGATCACCTCGCATTTGGCATTCAGACCGCACGTTTTAGCACAGGGATTGGCGCAGCGGAACTTGTGGCACGCCTTCGTAGAGGGACATTCGGCGTTAACCGTGCACTCCGGCTTGCAGTTCGGCGGAGCACCCACAAAGGTCTCCAGGCAGGAGCATACGGCCAATCCATTGGCCACACGGCACTTGCTGTTGGCTCCGCACGGCGAGGGAACGCAGGGATCGGCAACGGGTGGCGGAGTGCTGACCTCCACACGGCGACAGCTTGCAAACGGATCGCCGGTGAATCCATCGTTGCAGACACAATTAGGTACATGATTTACAGCATAACACTGGGCGTTCAGTCCGCAGATTCCGGGGCAAGGATCTTGGCATTTGTTACGGATGCACGCCTTGTCTGTGGGACAATCGGAGCTGAGGACGCACTCTGGACGGCAGCCGTCGTAGGGATTGCCCTGATATTCATCGATACACTTGCAGGCAGCGGCTCCGTTCCGTTCAATGCACTCGGCATTGGCTCCACATGGCGATGGCTGACACGGCTTCACTGGCTCCTCCTGCTGCTGCACACACTGGACAAAGGCATTGCCCGCAAAGCCTGGTGGACAAGAACAGGACACTGTGTGGCCGATAACGCGGCACTCGGCGTTGGTGCCACACGACTCGGGGCAGGGATTGCTGCATCTGTTGTTGATGCAAGCCTGCGTGGACAGGCAGTCCGGATTGATGATGCACTCGGGTCGGCAGTTGGGCGGCGAGCCAAAGAACTCGGGCTGGCACTGACAAACGGGTCCATTCCTATCCGGCTTGCAGATGGCGTTGGGTCCACAGGGTGAGGGCACGCAAGGATCCGTGGGATCGACAGTTTTCACATCCGGCGGCATGACTATCTCCACGCACTGCTTGAACGGATCGCCAGTTCGGCCAGGTGGGCAGCCACAAATGGGACTGTGATTGATGACCTCGCAGCGGGCCTCGCGGCCGCAGGCAGCGGCGCAGGGATCTACGCACTTCTTGTTAACGCAAGCCTGCAGGGCGGAGCACTCGCTGGAAACCACGCACTCGGGACGACACTGCGGCGGGGCACCAATGTAGCCCTCCAGGCAGGAGCAAACCGCATGTCCGTTGACATCGCGACACTGGCTGTTGGCGCCACATGGAGTCGGGTTACAGGCCTCAATAATGGGATCCTCGACGATGGGCTTCACGCGACAGTTGGTGAACGGATCTCCCTCGTAGCCCTGAAGGCATGAGCACACCGGAATGTGGTTCATGACCTCGCACAACGCATTGTTGCCGCAGACACCGGGGCAGGGATCCACGCAGCGGTTCCGGGTGCAGGCCTTGTCTCTGGGACAATCCGCCGACAGAGTACACTCTGGCCGGCAACCTTCGTAGGGATTTCCTTGATAATTGTTCTGGCAGCGACATTCTCCCGCAAAGCAGTCCGCATTCTGGCCACAAGGACTGGGATTGCATGGGTCATTCACGACCTCTGGCTTTCTTTCCTCTGGCTTCTTGGTGCAGCGCACGAAGGGATCACCCTCGTAGCCCTCGATGCAGTTGCAGATGGGCAGGTGGTTGAGCACATGGCACTTGGCCTCGAAACCGCAGGAACCAGAGCAGGGATCACCGCACTTCTGGTTGATGCACGCCTCCGTGGGTCCGCATTCAGAGTTCAAAACGCACTCCGGCCGGCAGCGAGGTGGGGCTCCAATGTAGTTTGGCAGGCAGGAGCAGGCCGGGCTGTTTCCCACAATCTGGCACTTGGCATTGGGTCCGCAGGGCGAGGGCACACACGAGGCTGGTGGCGGCGATGGTGTGGTTCCGGGAGTAGTGATGGCCACCTTTGTGCACTGCACAAACGGATCTCCGGTCATGCCGCGCGGACAAGTGCAGATGGGACTGTGGTTCTTGGTGCTGCAAATGGCACGAATGCCGCAGGTGTGCAGGCAAGGATCCACGCACTGTTTGTTCACACACGCCCTTTCCGGTGCGCACTCGGCGCTGACCACACACTCTGGCCGACAGTTGGGCGGCTGGTTCACAAATCCTGACTGGCAGGAGCACACTGCCTGGTTGTTCATGGCCCGACAGTTGCTGTTGGGTCCGCAGGGCGAGGGATTGCATGGGTTCAGGGGCGGTCGTGGGGTAACTGGCACGGGTTTGCAGCTGAAGAACGGATCTCCTGTGTATCCCGGCGGGCAGTTGCAAGTGGGCACATGCTTGTCCACCGTGCATATGGCATAGTCTCCACAGATATTGTCGCAGGGATCGACGCACTTGAAACGCACACAGGCCTGGGCCGGAGAGCATTCGTCGTTGACCTCACATTCGCGACGGCATCCGCGCTGGGCATCGTAGGGATTGCCCTCGAATCCGTCGTGACAGTAGCAAGCGCCGGCTCCATTCCTCTCTCGGCACTCGGCATGCGGGCCGCAGGGCGATGGTTCGCAGGGGGAAGTCGGCGGCTCTGTGGGAAGCACAGCTGGGATGAGTTGGCAGCCAAAGAGGGGCTCACCCTCATATCCATCGGCGCAGGAGCAGACAGCATTGTGCTGCACCACCTGGCAGATGGCGTTGTTGCCGCAAGAACCCGGACAAGGATCGACACAGCGTTCGTTCTGGCAGGACAGATGGTTCTGGCATTCGTCGTTGTTTGTACACTCCGGCCGGCAGTTGGGCGGACGTCCGATGAAGCGGGTTTCGCAGGAGCAAGCAGCCTGATTGCCAATCACACGGCAAATGGAGTTCGGTCCGCATGGCGATGGCACACATGGGTTGTCCGAGGTCTTGCCTACTTCGGTGGGCAGGCAGCCAGAGATGGGATCTCCCGTCATGCCGGGCTGGCAGGTACAGATGGGGTTGTGGTTCACCACTTGGCACTTGGCATTATTGCCGCACGAGCCGCGGCACGGATCCTCGCACTTCTGGTTGATGCAAGCCCTGTTCTGTGGACACTCCGAGCTGACAACACACTCCGGCTTACAGCTGGGCGGGGCTCCGATGTAGCCCTCCAGGCAGCTGCACACCGCATGGCTGTTGGTGTCTAGGCACTGGCTGTAGGGACCGCAGGGCGATGGCTGGCATGGGTTCTCCGGTCGGCGGGTAACCACCTCGATGAGCGAGCAGGCTCGATGCGGATCTCCGGTATAGCCATCGAAACAGTTGCAATTGGGTCCGTGATTCAGGACTCGGCACTCGGCATTAATGCCACAGGCTCCTGGGCAAGGATCCTGGCACTTGTTATTGATGCAAGCACGCGACCGATCACAGTCATCGTTCTGTACACATTCCGGCCGGCAGCCGCTGTACGGATCTCCAAAATATTCGGGCAGGCAAGCGCAGGAGCCGGCTCCATTGCGCTCCCGACAGATGGCATTGGCGCCACAGGGACTGGGATTGCATGGATTTCTGGGCTCTTCCGAAGGTGTGACTAGAGGAGAAAAGGGGAAAATATAATTCAAGGATTAGAAGAGAATCAATAAGAGTTATGAGCATGCATTGAATATATTTATTACTTTGCTGTACAATCGCACAGCCGGAGAAGGGATCTCCGGTGTAACCAGGCACACACTCGCATGTCGGCCGGTGCTTGATAACCGTGCACACGGAGTGCAGGCCACAGGCGCCGATGCATGGATTCGTGCAGCGCTGGTTCACACAGGCCAGATTCGCCGGGCAGTCGGCACTGCTGAGGCACTCGGGCCGGCAGTTGGGCGGACGGCCAAGGTAGTCGGGCAGACAGGAGCATGCAGGCGAACCGCGGACATCGATGCATTTCGAGTTGGGTCCGCACGGTGAGGGGATGCAGGGATTACCGGACTTTTCCGCGGGTGTGGGTTCCACTACAGACATGCCCGATAGTTGATAGTACCACATAGCACACACAATTACACAACAATTTACATAGTAGGTTCATAGGAGATAGTAGAGTTGGATAGTGGTTTTACATAGAGTGTACATAAAATAAAACATAAATAGAAAATGTAGAAATCAAACATTAAAGGGTGTATATACATGCAGGAATTTGTGAAGGAGTGGGCAAGCTAAGTGGGAGGTAATCTATAGGATTCTTTGGTTTCTTAACAGGGAAGTAAAATTCAAAATTAACCTTTATTAAAGAAAAATCTATCCCATTTAGCTTTTACCCAGTCCTCTCTCAACTCCTAAGTGGAGCTATTCATGCTTACACAATATCTTAGTGCATCGGTTGAAGGGATCTCCGGTAAAACCTGGGGCACAGGAGCATGCAGGATAGTGGTTAATGACTTGGCAGCGGGCCTCGATGCCGCAAGTGCCCGGACAGGGGTCCACGCACTTCTGATTCTGACAGTTGAGATCTTGGGCGCAGTCCGAGCTAATGATGCACTCGGGCCGGCAGCTCGGTGCTGAGCCAACAAAGCCTTGAAGGCAGGAGCACACGGCATGGCCGTTGACCTCACGGCACTGACTGTACGGGCCGCAGGGCGAGGGTCTACAGGGATGCTCATCCCGTTCGGCTGAGGGGAAGAACAACGAGGATTTTTTGGATTTGTTGAGGACCATGGGTTAGTGGTTAGGGTAACCTACGTGGTGGGGGCAACTGAGGTATTTCACGGCAGGCACTCGACGGATTTCCAGTGTAGCCGGCCAGGCAAGAGCAGCTGGGCAAGTGATTGGACACACGACACTCGGCATTCAGGCCACAAACACCTGGACAAGGGTCCACGCATTTCTGGTTGACGCACGACTTGTCGCGCGAACAGTCACTGTTCACCACGCACTCCGGACGACAGCCGCTGTACGGATCACCGAAATACTCCGGCAGACACGTACAGGAGCCGGCACCGTTGCGCTCGCGGCACTCGGCATTGGGGCCACAGGGCGAGGGTTGGCAGGGCGTCAGGCGCTCATCGGGTTCGGGCAGAACTGGCGGTGGTCATTAGGGAAAAGGTATTAGGATGCGATCCATGAGAAAAATCTAACAAAGGCTTACGTTGCGGATTGCAGCCGGCGAAGGGATCACCAGTGAAACCATTGTCGCAGGAGCAGACGGGCGAGTGATTCACCACACTGCAGTAGGCATTGAAGCCACACGATCCCGGACAGGGATCCTGACAGCGCTCGTTAATACAAGCCAAGGTGGCGGGACACTCAGTGTTAAGAGTGCACTCCGGGCGACAGTTCGGCGCCCTGCCCACGAAGTTCGGCAGGCAGGAACACACACCCGTCTCACCCACAACGCGACACTGGGAATTACGACCGCAGGGACTCGGAACACAAGGATTCTCATTCGACTTGGGATGCTCGGGCTCCTCCTGCCAGGGGGCGCAGCGTACGAACGGATCGCCGCTGTATCCGGCTGGACACGAGCAGATGGGATTGTGGTTGGTCACCTTGCAGATGGCCTCGTTGCCACAGGTGCCGGGACAAGGGTCTACACAGCGCTGATTTACACACGCCCTGTCCTGGGCGCACTCGGAGCTACCCGAGCACTCTGGCCGACAGGCGGGCGGAGTTCCAATATAATTGGTAACGCAAGAGCAGACCGCATGACCGTTCACCTCACGGCACTGGCTATAGGGACCGCAGGGTGATGGACGACAGGCTTCCACGGGTGGGGCCACTAAAAGTTATGATCATTTGTTAAAGGAACTGTCTTGCAAATATTTGTCTATACCGAAGAGTGGGTAAATTTTTAAGGGTTGTAAGATTGACCCACTCTGCGGAGAACTATATCCTACATTTTGGTATCTCCCGACAGTACTGCGAAGGATTTCCCGTGTATCCCGAAGGGCAACTGCAGCTGGGGGCATGGTTTATGACATGGCACTCGGCGGAGACGCCACAGACGCCGGGACAGGGATCGCGGCACTTGTTGTTCAGGCATGCACGGTTCTTCGAGCAGTCACTATTCAGCACACACTCCGGGCGGCACTCGGTGTACGGGTCTCCATTGTATTCCGGCAGGCAGAGGCAAGAGCCTACGCCATTGCGCTCCTTGCACACGGCATTGGCTCCGCAGGGACTTGGGTTGCAGGGCTGTGCCACCTCTGGCGGGACAATAACTGGGGGGTGGGAAATAGGGGGAAAGGACAACGGTTTAGTATCTGGCTGGAGCTCCAGACAACATTCAGATCACCCTTACTCTTCGGACTACACTCTGAGAATGGATCCCCGGCATAACCTTCGAGGCAGCGGCAAATGGGTCTATGATTATTTACAAGGCAGGTGGTTTGGATGCCACAGGTACCGACACACGGATCCCGGCAGCGCAGATTTATGCAGGCCAAGTTGCCCGGACACTCGGAGTCCGAGGTGCACTCCGGCCGGCAGTTTGGCGCCCTACCCACATAATGTTGCAAGCATGAGCAGACAGCCTGCTCATTGGCCGCCGACACCCGACACTGAGAGTTCGGCCCGCAGGGCGTTGGAACGCACGGGTCTTCGTGGACGATGGGTCGCTCTACATTCACCATAAATAACCATCACACGGACACCACCAATGGATAAACAGCATGCACCAAAATAAGCCATACAATACAGAGTACATATAAAAGAGATAAACATAAAAGGTAAAGATATAATATAGAGAATGCGAGTAATGGTTCAAGCATGGTATGGGAATGAATTTCGGATGATGAAATGGATTTGGTGAGAGGCTGCTCTTAAATAGCCCTGCAGGATAGCTCTTTTTTTATACTTATAGTAGAGAAGCAAAGATAATACAAATCTCACAGAAAACTTATATCACAAGTATAAGAAATCAGACAAAAAACCAGACACATTCTTTTAAAGAACAAAATCCTTGCAGGGTTATTTAAATCTCCGACTGCTAGCCGAAGGTAAGCTTTCTTTTCGACACACATCCTGTCGATGCTTACTCTCTTGCGGGAAGCAGCGCACAAACGGATCACCGCTGTAGCCGGGACTGCAGGAGCAGATGGGATTGTGGTTGACCACGCGGCAGAGAGCATTGTTGCCACAGGTACCGGGACAGGGATCCTTGCAGCGTTCGTTGACACACGATTTGTCCTGTGCGCACTCCGAGCTGCTCATGCACTCGGGCCGGCAGTTGGGCGGCGAACCAATATAGTTGGGCACACAGGAGCAGACTGCGTGACCGTTGACCGGACGACAGTTGCTGTAGAGGCCACACGGCGAGGGTTGGCAAGGGTTATCGGGCACTATGGGGTCGGGATCTACATAAAGTCGGCTATTAATAGAGTTCCTAACTGGGGGCCTAACTTGCAGTGATTTCTGCGCTCCTAGGTAGGGTTTCACGCGAGGAATGAAATAAATTCAGTAAATTAAAATATGGAAAAGATAAATCCAAACGAAGAGGAAATACCACTACCTAGGTGGCTTCCATCACTGCTAATCAGTTCTATCGAATTCTTACAGCGTGGTGCCTCAGGCTCTAGATGGCAACCGACGATGGGGTTACCCGTGTAACCTGGCAGACATTCGCAATTGGGCGCATGATTAAAGACCGCGCATTGGGCACTGTGGCCGCACATTCCTGGACACGGATCCACGCACTTCTGGTTCACGCAAGCCCTCGACCGGGGACAGTCAGAGTTAATGACGCACTCGGGTCGGCACTCGACATACGGATCGCCAAAGTACTCGGGCACACACTTGCAGGAGGCGGCTTGATTCCGCTCCTCGCACAAGGCATTCAAGCCGCAGGGACTGGGACGACAGGGTTGGATCACTTCGATAGGGGCTGTGGGTGATCGGGGCAAACATGGGAATTGAGTATCTCTAACCAAAAGAAATTGCATACAGAAGAACCTACTCTCTATGATCTTGTAGCAACCGGAGAAGGGGTCGCCGGAGTAGCCGGGCTCGCACATGCAAACGGGAGCATGGAGGCTGACATGGCAAAGGGCGTTGTTGCCACACGACCCAATGCAGGGATCGGCGCAACGTGCATTCACGCACGCCATTCTGGCTGGACACTCGGAATTGATGCTGCACTCTGGCCGGCAGCCAGGCGGACGTCCTATATAATTGGTCACGCAGGAGCAGACCGCTCCGCTGCTGGAAACTTGACACTGGGAGTTCGGGCCGCAAGGCGATGGCACGCAGGGATTTGGCGGTACAATGGGATCGGGTATGGGCGTTGGTTCTATAATAACATCATACTTTAAGTTCGAAACTATCCAAGTGGGGGGACTTCTTAGGGAGAACCTACTTCTTTCGGGAACGCACTGATGGAATGGATCCCCCGTGTACCCATCGTAGCAGCTACAGATGGGCGAGTGATTGGTGCAGCGACAGCGGGCATTGTAGCCACATGTCCCGGGACACGGATCTTTGCAGCGTTGATTAATGCAGGCCCTATCCGAGGGACACTCGGCACTGGTCATGCACTCGGGCTTGCAGTTGGGCGGAGCCCCCATGTAGTCTGGCAAGCAGGCGCACACGGGGCGATCCCCAGCGACATGACAAGTGCTGAACAGGCCACAAGGCGAGGGTCTACATGGGTCAGGGGGCAGGGGCAGATACATATCTAGGAGGGTGAATAGGAAAAGCCATTAAATGGGAACTCCATAGGAAGAGGGGGATTGGCTTGCAAGGAAGAGACAATTTTTGAGACAATTTAAGGCAGCAAAACTAGATTTACAAACAAAATATATCCTCCCTACAAATCAATCCCTCCCTTGGAATAAGAGTCATACTTGAGGGTCTCTCGACACAGGCGCGCAGAGGATTGCCAGTGAAGCCTGGCTCGCAGCTGCACACGGCCTGATGATGGGCCACCCGACAAATTGCATTGAATCCGCAGGCATTGGCGCAGGGATCCCGGCATTTCATATTTATACAAGCCCGACTGCCGGGACAGTCGCTATTCTGGACACACTCCGGTCGGCAGTTGATGTACGGATCACCGAAATAATTTTGGACGCAGCTGCAGGAGCCGGCTCCATTGCGAACGCGACAAATGGCATTGGCACCACATGGCGATGGATAGCATGGGTCGGAGGGTGGGTCTGGTACCACGACTGTCGTATGGTCATGAAAATAGCAAGCAGGATGCAGGCAGAGAATACAGAGCAATGTACAGACATAGTAAACTTAAAGCTACATTACAAATATATGATACGTATATAGATAAAGATAAAGGTATATATAGATGAGAGGCTACAATAATAATATGTATACAATACGAGGAACATGCATAGGATGTATATACCACAAGCCCAGTACTTCCAGAAACACCACTGAAAGGAACATTTAACATTAAGGGCGCGCCTCGAGCACACAGCATCCGTGCTCCTGGAAAGGATAGCAAATAATCGGAAGAGAGGTACTCACTCTCTCGCATTCGGCAGGCAGTGTACGGATCGCCCTCGAAACTATCGATGCAGCTACACGTTGGCTGATGGTTCTGCGTCGAGCACTGGGCATTGAAGCCACAGATGCCGATGCAAGGATCCTCGCAACGCTGACGGATGCAAGCCCGGTTCGATGGGCAATCCTGGTTGATCACACACTCCGGTCGACAATTGGGCGGAGCTCCAAACATTCCAGCGGCACAAGAGCACTCGGCTCGGTTGTTTATATTGCGACAATTGGCATTTGGTCCGCAAGGACTGGGCAGACAGGGATCCACGTTACGTGGTGGCTCTGGCGCTGAGGGAAAAATATTTGTTAAAAAACAATCTCTTAAACAGCAGAAAAAGTATATACTCACGTTTAGGCACGCATTGTTCGAACGGATCGCCCACATAGTTAGCGGGACAGGAGCAAATCGGGTTGTGGTTGTTCACCTGGCACTTGGCATTGAAGCCGCAGGTCTCGGCACAGGGATCCGTACACTTCTGGTTGATGCAGGCCAGATGCTGGGAGCACTCCGAACTGACCACGCACTCGGGTCGGCACTGAGGCGGAGCTCCAAAGTAGCCCACCTGGCAACTGCACGTGGGATGTCCTTCTACCGTGCGACAGATGCTATTGGGTCCGCAGGGATTTGGTTCACAGACACTGACGGGGCCCACAATCGGCACTCGCTTGCAGCCCTCGAAGGGATCACCCTCGAAGCCTCGGGCACAGCTGCAACTTGGCAAGTGGTTAACCACCGCACACTCAGCATTTGCACCGCAAGCCGCCGTGCAGGGATTCCTACAATGCTGCTTGATGCAGGCCAGCGAAGAGGGACACTCCGAGTTGTAAATACATTCCGGACGACAGCCGGTACTGTACGGATCACCAAAGTAGGGCTCGATGCAGGTACAACGAGCGGCATTGTTGTGAGGCGTACACACCGCGTTCTCGGCACACGGGTTCGGGTAGCAGGGACCGAAGTCATCTCCCGGTTTCTCCACACTGGTCTTGGAGCAGCTGATGAAGGCATCGCCCTCGTATCCCTGATCGCAACTACAATGGGCTGAGTGAGCGATGACCGTGCAGCGAGCATTGTGTCCACAGACATTAGCGCATGGGTTTTGGCACTTCTCCTGGATGCAAGCCTTGTCCGCCGGGCACTCGCTGCTCAGCGTACACTCCGGCCGGCAATACGGCGGGCTGCCAATGTAATTGGCCACACATGAGCACACGGGACGGTTCTGTTTGATCTGGCAAATGGAGTTTGGTCCGCAGGGGGATGGCACACAGGGATTCTTTGGCACGTCGACTTCACGTCCTGGGTCCTGGATGGGCGAGCACGCCACGAATGGATCACCCTCGAAGTTGGGTTCGCACGAGCAGATCGGATTGTGGTTTAGCACTTCGCAACGGGCTCCGCCGCCACAAATGCCGGGACACGGGTCAGCGCATCTCTGATTGAGGCAGGCCTGGTTCGGAGCACACTCTGAGCTCACCACGCACTCTGGCTGGCAGACGGGCGGAGCACCCTTGAAGTTCGGCAGGCAGGAACAGGCGGCATATCCATCAGGAGTGGCCAAACAACGCGAGTTGGGTCCACAAGGTGAAGGTTCGCAGGGCAGAGGGCGAACTGGCGGCGTGACAGGTGGCAAATAGTAAGGATTGCATGCAATGGAAGCATCTCCACTATATCCCTCCGGACAGATGCACACCGGTGCATGGTTGACCACACGGCAAACAGCATTGATGCCACAAACTCCGGAACAGGCCTCCACGCACTTGGAGTTCAGGCAGGCCTTCTCCGCCGGACAGTCGCTGTTGAGGACACATTCCGGCCGGCAGCCAATGTGCGGATCTCCGAAGTAACCCTTACGGCATACGCAGGCCAGTCCGCTGTGCTGGCGCTTGCACTCCGCGTTGGCACCGCAATGGAGCTTGGCACAGCTTGGCTGTGGTGTTGGCACAATAACCGATTGCGTGGTGCACTGTTCGTAGGGATTTCCAAAGAGTCCCGTGGGACAAGTACAAACCGGGTTGTGCTCGTATACATTGCAGATGGCGTTGCGTCCACAGGTTCCCAGGCAGGGATCCAAACAGTGTTGGCGCAAGCAGGCGCGGTCAAAGGGACAATCTGAATTCGCCACGCATTCGGGTCGGCAGCGCGGGTTCTGCTGGGCGTTGGGTCCGAAGCAGGGATCACAGAGGGCCACACCATCGCCATAAACGGAGCAGACATCATGGGGTCCACACGGCGATGAGGCACAAGGATCGCGCGATACGTTTTTAAGGACTCCAATGGGCACACACTGCAAGAAGGCATCGCCAGCGAATCCGTCTAAGCAGAGGCAGACTGGCGTGTGCTGGCGCACATTGCAGATGGCATTAATGCCGCAAATGGCTCCGGCGCAAGGATCAACGCACTTATGATTGATGCACGACAAGGTCTCACCGCAATCGGAGTTAATGTCGCACTCGGGCTGACATCCGGACTGAGGATCTCCCAAATATCCGGGCAGGCAGGAGCAAACAGCGCGGTTGTTAAGTAGCTTGCACTCACTATTTCTTCCGCACGGACTGGGCACACAGGGATTCGTCTTGGGATGGTCCAGGGCATAGCATCGCACTCCCGGGTTTCCTGTTAATCCAGAATTGCACGAACAAACGGGATGGTGCTCCTCCACGCGGCAGTTGGCTCCCTGGCCACAGGTTCCCGGACAGGGATCGTAGCAGCGGAAGCCCATGCAAGCCTTGCTGCTTGGACAATCTGCATCCACCTGGCACTCGTAGCCGTGGCAGCCAATCAAAGACGTTGGGTCGCCGGACAGGCCGTCGGGGCAGACACATGCAGTCTGTCCGTCGCCGGCCACCACACAGTTGGCATTGGGTCCACAGGGATTGGGATCGCACACGGTGCGACTGGGTTCACGACAGCCCTGATAGGCATCGCCCACATATCCGGAGCGGCAGTAGCATTCCTCGCGATTCCCGGCCACATAGCAGTCAGCATTTCGGCCACAGGGCCCTGGCTGGCACAGTTCAATGGTAACGGCCGGCTTGTCGCACAGCCTGAAGGGATTTCCGATTTTGTTGTCGGGACAGTAGCATACGGGCTGACGAGACGAGTCACAGATGGCACCCGTTCCACAGGGGTTGGGGTCGCATGGGTTAATAGGCTCCACACAGCCACGAATAGTGTTGGGACTCTCCACATATCCCGGCAGACAGGTGCACTTGGAGAACCCATTGCTGAGCACCGAGCACTGAGTGTTGGGACCGCAAGGTGATGGGTCGCAGGGATTCGAGGGCAGCTCACAGGGAATGGAAGGCGGTTGTCCATCGTACTCTGGCAGGCAGAAGCAAATGGGTTTACCATCCACACGACGACATCCCGAATTGGGGCCACAGGGATTGGGGGTGCATTCATCTCCTTCGGGAACTGCATTTAAATATTTGGGTTAGGAAAATAGTTAAAAGTTAAATTTTTTTAAATTAATACTTACTGCAATTTTTGAAAGGATTTCCAGTAAGACCCTTGGGGCAGTAGCAGATGGGATTTCCGTTGTCCAGCTCGCACAAGGCATTTAAGCCACACGGATTGGGCTCGCATGGGTTCTGAGGCGGTCTGCAGCCCACTTTGGGGTCTCCACTGTAGCCCGGCGGACACTTGCACACACCACGATGATTGACCACATCGCAGAGGGCCGAGGCTCCGCACTGGCAGGGTGACGAGCACTTGCCATTGATGCAGGCCTGGCTGAAGTCGCACTCGGAATCGGAACGGCAACCCTGACTGGGCAGGCACTGAACGTAGGCATTGCCCAGGAATCCAGGCAAGCAGCGGCAATCGGTGCCGTGATTTACAGGAATACACTCGGCATTCTCGCCGCACGAGTCCTCTTGGCAGGGATTTATGCAGCGCCGGTTGAGGCGATCACACAGCTTCGTCGGCGGACAGTCCTCGTTGTATTGGCAGACATGGGAGCGTGCTGTTTTTTTTTTTTTTTGGTTAGGGTTACGGTGCGATTCGGTTGGATCGGTGTGGTGTATTTATAGATTGTTGGTTTGGTTTGATTTTTAGATTTTAGAGTTGGTAGGACGGTACAAGTTTTATACATGTGTTGTTGCGTGGTGTACGGGAATTTGTACAGTGTATGAAAGAGAAATTTTTGTTGGAAACGAGACATTGTGAGACATTAGCAGAGGATTTTTAGACAACAGAGGTGCCATTGCATTGATTTTAACAAAATACTAACCTGGCTGGCAGCCCACAAGTCCATTGCCCTGGAAACCATCAGCACAGCTGCACTCGGCAGCGTGATTGGTGTTGATGCAAACCGCATTCGTGGCGCAAGGATCATGAACGTCGCAAGGATGCTGGCAGCGCTGATTGATGCAGGCCTCGGTGACGCCGCAGTCCGAATTATCAGTGCATTCGACTGGAAAATTTTATAATTTTTAATTTTATTTACGAATATAAAAAATTTTGTTAAAGATTTGGTAGTTGAGAAGCCCATGCATGAAGTGAAGTTGTTGATTAATTTATTAGTTCCTTACTTGAGGTTTGAGTGGGCACACACTTGACCATCGGATTGCCCTCATGGCCCTGCGGGCAGGTGCAAATCGGACGATGACTCTTGGCCGAACACTTGGCACTCGCGGCACAGATCTTGGCAAACTCGCACGGATCCTGACACAAGCCCATGTAACAGGCCTCGCTCTCAATGCAGTCGTTGTTAGATTGACAGGGTTCGGGTGTTTTCGGTGAACCCGGCGGTTCTACTTGTTAGAAAGGATTTTTAGTGAGTTAAAAAAGTTAATTCGTTGTTGGTGTGATTTAAAATCAGATTAAATGATAATAATATGTACAGGGGCTATGCTAATTATGTACAATTTTTTGTTTTGTTTTAATAAAAAATTAGTTGGTAAATGCCAGAAAACATAATGCCCTATACATAAGAAATTATGTACAAATTGAATACAATATTAGTGCCACTTTGGGATAAAGGTTTTAGCCGAAGTTTATCCCAAAGTGGCGTGCATTTCACATATAATTGCAGTTGTTATACCTTTCTTACGGCAATTTCCCAGTTTACAGTGCTCGTTGGGAGCACAGTTAGTATCTACTGTACATGGGTTAATTAATGGAATTTCAGTTGTTGTATTGCCCAGGGGGGCAATCATAGTGTCGTAGACCTCAGTGGTTGTTCCCTCCGTGGTGGGCAGCTCTAGTGGCCTGCCCGTTGTGTAATCTTCATTGGAAGTATCCAGTCGCGTGGTCTTTTTGGGCTGGGATGTGGTTCGACCCTGATTACCACTACTTATGTCTTCGCCACGCAACGTAGTGGTTGGAATCGTGGGTCTCGGCGTTGGAGTATCGGTAATATTGTTCTCCCCATCGCGGTAGCGCCTTGTGGCATCGGTGTGGGAGGTGGTGCTTTCTGTGTCTGGTTTCTTACTGTGGTTCCTACTGGTCTGGTTAGTAGCGCTTGTGATTGTGCTCTTTTCAGTGCTAGTGGAAGAAGTGCTAGTAGTGGTTGTGGTGGTGGTGGTTTTGGCCCTTGCAGTAGTAGGGGTCTTATTGACGCCTGTGTTTGGGTTAGCTGTTGTTCTTGGTTTCGTTGGTATCTTGGTAGATGTGGAGTTCTTGGTAGTAATAGTTGTTATTGTTACATTAGCTAAGGAGAGAGATGTATTTACACGGGTAACGGGTGGTTAATTTATAAATTAGAATATGTACACATTGTATTTACACCTATCATTAGGTTTTGTGTTTTGTTACAAATTAAAAAGACTCTCGTTGAACTTACCCTTAATACAAGCACCGGTTGTGGGATCGCAATTGGCCCCTGGTGGACAGTGTTCACAGCCAGGAGTACGACCAGTTCCCGAGCACGAAGGCTGATGATCCAGGACACGGCAATCCTCATTGCGGCCGCAGGGATTGTCGTAGGTGCAGGGATCCACGCAGAGTGCATTAATGCACGCCTGCTGTGAGGGGCACTCATGGCTCGATGCGCAACCGATTTCTGTTTGCAAGCAATAATCGTGCATTAGTTGGGGAATTTAAAAGAGTTTTATCATAACGCAAGGATGCGTAAATTTTACGTCGTTATAATTAAAGTCATTCCTTTTAGGTCAAGAATCCTGTTCGGTAGGTAGTTTTCTCTTTCATTAATTTTTCAATGCAGTTAGTAGAGCTTTTCCTTTTAATCATTGCATCCTTATACTAACTTTTCAACTAGGTTCAAGCATATTATAAACTATGTAGCAGTCTTTAGTTTTTAGTTAGTTAAATATATAGTTTAGTTTTTAGCAGTTACTTAATAAACAACATATACACATGCAAAAGCGATAAGTGAGTTAGTGCATACAAAAATCTTACCATATACTAGGGTTTGTTATGATTAGTATTCCAAATACCACATGCATTATATTCTTTACTACTTACTACAGGCTAAGACACTTACGGTACATGATAAAGTTTAACGACAACGAAATCTAGATACTATATACAACAAAATCAACACAGATTAGAACACAATTGAAGGGTGTCGCGTCGAGGTAACATGCGAGTTGGGGGTCTTTCCAAAACATAACGAAGAACGAGTAACGAAAAACATTCAGAATGGTGAGGACAATGACAGGGGTTTTGATGATGTTTGCAGCAGGCATTCTCAGGCAGACGACAAGCAGGCAACTAACATAGACGAGCAACATTGCAACACAGATCGACATGCAGAGGATTTCGCTAGAGAGTGAACTTCAAAGAATCGGCATTCGATCAAAAGCTCCCTGGTGGACACACAGAGTTCAAACTATTCCGGGTGCTGCTCGTGGTAAGAGATCGGTAGGTGGAGGTGCAAGGAGTTCAACAAAACAGAACTGAAGAAGCAGTTTATAGAGACAGGGCGGAGGCAAATGAATTTTTGAAAAGTATACCACAAAGAAGACACGGAACTTTGCGAGGAATAAAAACGAATGGATGCATGCATGGTGTCCGTACGGTTCGGATGGCTGGTCCGACACATATATATGCCACAAAAGAAAGGATAATGGCTGGAAATCCGAAGGGAAGAGAAAGAGAAATGACATCCAACTGAAGTAGGCTACTACGATTTGCCAGTTATGTGATTGGCGTTGAAAGTAGTCGGCGATGCCATGATGCCAAGAGTTTACCGCAACCCTGTGGTTCCTTGCAATTCATTCAATATGATTCGATAAAAACTTACACATATTTACACAACTTTAGTTACCTGCTTTCATAGAACAATCGGGTCTATTTACATCATCGGCGGAGCCACAGAAGCACATTGTGGTGTGGTTCAATGTACGACAAATAGTAAGATTGTGCGCAGTGCAGAGATTCTTGAAATATTCACAAGGCGCTAAGCAAAGCCCCCCTAAACATGTCTCATCGTCAAAGCAGTCTTGTTCTGTAACACACGTCTTTGTTCGCTCAGTAGTCGTTGGGGAATCGCTTACAGACAACTCTGTAACATTTGGGCTTCCATCCGAAACTGAATTCAATACCGACATAGGAGTAGACGCTATAATTAGCGGAATGGTTTCCATATCCTGCGTAAATTCTGTCGTTTGCTGAGTCATTTGAGTGGTTTTCCCTGTTATATATACGGGAATTTCGGTGGTTATAGTAATCCTACTGTCTTCATTTGGAGGATCTGTCTGTTTTTTATTCATTCGCCCAGAAGTGGTTCCCATCGGAACATAGGTGGTGCCTACAGAAACTCCTACAGTTGTTTTTTCGCTTGGTAATTTTGTCGTTTCTTCAGTTTTTTGTTCCCTGGTCGTTGCAATCGAAATAGGAGTGGTAGCATCTGGAATTATTGGCGAAACAGTGCCCTCAGAAGTACTAGTTGGTAATTCTGTAGTAAATGCTGTCGTCTCGTCTGTTATTTTTCCCGGCGTAGTACC
>VNJQ01001672.1:0-11198 GCA_008042515.1 Drosophila truncata | reverse complement strand
GGCTACCCTGTGGAACGCCAGATGTGACCCTGAGGCTGTTCGATAGAACGTTTTTAAAAAGAACCTTTTGAGTCCTATCACTTAGATAGCTCGAAATCCACTTAAGAAGATCACTAGGAAACCCCATAGAATCAAGTTTCCTAACCAGAAGAGAGTGATTGACCGAGTCAAAAGCTTTACTGAAGTCCGTGTAAATTACATCGGTTTGAGAGTTACGTTGGAAGCCCCTAATAACAAATGAGGTAAGTTCCAAAAGATTAGTCGTGGTTGATCTTCGCCTCATAAAACCATGCTGACATGGAGAGATGACGGATCTGCATAAGTGTTGCAAGTGAGGAGTAATTACATTCTCGAAAAGTTTTGGAATTGCCGATAACTTAGCGATTCCTCTATAGTTACTGGCATCCGATTTGCTACCTTTTTTGTGGAGAGGAATAACAAATGATTCCCTCCAAATAAGGGGAAATTCTGAAGATTCTAAAGATAAGGTAAACAATTTAAGAAGGGGGTTACACAGCGCCTCGGAACAATACCTAAGCACAGAGCCTGGTATTCCATCGGGACCTGGTGAATAAACTGGCTTAACGCGTTGAAGATCTAGAATAAGTGAGCTTTCATTTAAAATAGGACTGAAAATTAAATTCGAACTGAGCATAGCGGAAGAAACTATCTGATCTAAAATAGTAGAAGACGAATATGTAGTTTTAAAAAACTCAGCAAAAAGATCGGCTATTGCCTGATCAGAATTTGCTGTAATGTTCCTATTTTTGTTGTCCTATAAAAAATTGTTACACTAAAACCACTCACCTTTTTATATACAAAATTTAGAAAGCAAAGAAAAAAATAATCAAGAACCACTACAAGAAATAGAACCGGCACAAATCGAGTTGCCTGCATTGTACCCTGAAATACCAGCCCAAGCATAGACAACTTTTTTAAGGGAAGGGAAGTGACATATTCATATATTCAGCTATGTTCCAAGAAATAAGAATATGCAGCGTAGGCGATCCCACGCTATATGCAAGCAATCCACATACGAGGCAGCCCATGCCGCTCTTCAATAACTTAAACAATTCTTGGAAAATTATTGTATAAACCGAGCGGGCAATCTCGCTCTCAAATTTATTTAGAAAATTATTGTATACAACCAAGCGGGCAATCTCACTCTCAAATTTATGTCCAACCAATGTAAACAAAGGGCAGCACAAGAAATATTTTTGGATCAAGAATTTTGTCTTAAGCTGAGATCTATTGAATAAAGACGTAAAACTTAACCCGTGTTTGAATTCATTCTTAGCGTTGTGTTTAGTCAACTGACGGGACGTTAGTTCGACTCAAATAAAATAAAAATAAACATTTTACTATATGTGATCAAGACAGCATCAACAGCGGAGTCGGTCTAGTCATCAACGTCTGTCCGATTTTTGTAGATAGTCTTCTAACATTATAACATTGTCAATTTTCAACATCTATATATAAAAATAAGTTGGGTTTTCCTTCCTGACGCTATAACTCCAGAACGCACGAACCAATTTCCGGTTTTGGATTCGATGGAAAGGTCTCGGGCTCCGTGAGGTTTATAGCAAACAAAGATCAGGAAGAATTTAAACATGAAAGCAGGAAAATAATTTTTTATACATACAGCGTCATCTCTGATACATAGCATGTACTACAAAGGAATATTCATTATATTTAAAATTAGCCCATTTATTATTATTTCAGAATTTCGTTTTTAGATTTATAAAATTCGGACGGATATAGCCGTAGGAACTTTCAGAGAAATTAAAGGAAAATTAGTAACTCCACTGTTTCTCGACATTTTTATCGTATGTATCTTTAATTTTAGTACAATTTTAAATTTGAGTACTGCAATACAGAAGCTTATCAAAAAAATTTACACATCTGGATTTGGCGCATCTCAAACAGATAAGAAATTTTGTCTATGATGCTATGTTTGGAAATTAGATTTCTGAAACACATTGTTAGGTGAATTGAAGAAAAACAAGAAATTGCATTTGTATGTCTCGATTTCGTGCTCCGCAATCACAATATCAAATTGAGCCAGCCGTGAAACGGTTTGGTTGGCAATGCAACAGAGGTCAACAAATAGATAATTTGCAGATGTGATAATTTAAATCAAGCACCTTTTCGATACAATTGCAACAATGATTTCAGCATTCTAACGCTTGCATTTCTAATCACAAAATAATGAATGGTTAAGTGAGCGAGCAATGTAGCTGCTAAGAATAGATATAAAAATGGCATGATCAAATAATTCAAAATATCTTTGGAACAATGCGAATGAGTATTCAAATCTATTGACTGCGTCACTAATGAAGATGATGCCCCCAACTATTCAATTGAATTTTCTAAACTTAAAAGTTGGCTCCGTAGTAATCGTGCTTCAAAAGTTAAGCCAACCAAAACACCAATTTCTCATTAAGATGATTCCGATGATCCCAACCGATATGTTCTCGAGTGGGTAAGCCGTTCAGTTTGTTTGTATTATCTAAAGAAACAAAAAAGATTGATCTTTGTATAGCATTATAAAATTGAAAATATTAATAAATAACAAATATTTTAAGAAAAAGATGTTATTGTTTGATGTTCTGTTATTTTTATAACGTTTTATGTTAAGTTGGATATTTTTTTGACCTTCATAATTTTTTTTATCTACACTGGAAATATCCTACAAATTATTTCTCTTGCAAGAAACGTTAACCGAGTCAGCTAAAAAAAAAAGAAATTTTAGTTATCTGCGGTTAATTATCACTCTGCGGTTAAATAAAGCATCAATTAGAGGCGAGATAAAGTTCGCCGGGTCCCGGTTTTCTTTTATAACTAAGAAATAAATACTTAAAAACAAAACAAATTTATTTAAATATTTAGTATGATAACCGTTTTTTTTATTCTATCGCTTAAGCGATTTGGCTTATTTTGAATAATTGAATAATTGTATTTTTCAAAATTTATCCTAAGGCCGTTCCTTTAATTCTGATATTGATTAGTAATCAAGTGATTGGGGCAGCGTTTCCAAGGCTTTTGGACACTTGGAAAACAGACAGTACATCACTATATGGGCATTGTGCTATGGGTCATTGTCCTGTTATACCTTAAAGGTGTTTTTAATGCCATTTTCTCCCCCGACTGCTTCAAATTTTTCTTTATAATTGTTAGGTTCATAATATCGTCTATATATGGACGTTGATGCACTATGGTCAAAACACTCAATTGACCCTTATGAAACCAGGAACGAGCCTGTTAGGGTTAGGCATTAGTAGTCGTGATGGAAAATATAGAAAAGAATACGAGGAAATAAACTACCGGCGTGCTGCCTGAATGTTTGTTTGCACGCGTACTAAGTGGGTTAGGATTAAAGTTTTTAGCTTAGGAAGACTATCTACATGTAAGATTATTGAGTACAAATCATTATAACTTGCACACAGTACTCTAAGGGGTTCATGCAGTTCAAAGGAGGCTCTAGTATTTCTAGTCGGTACATGGAAATTGAACTGACCTAACAAGTCAGTACTTTCCACGTCACCATGAATAAGGTGATAAATAAAAGTAATACCTAGCATAATTATACGATTGGCTAAGGAGGGTAAGTTAATTAGGAGAATTCTACTATGATAGGAGGGTAATCTCTGTTCAGCATCTCAGTTTAAGCCGCGTAAAGCGAAAAGCAAAAAGTTCTTTTGAACCGATTCAATGCGTTTACTGTGGACCCCATACTGGGGGCTCCAAACGCAAGATCTATATTCTAAGATAGGACGAACTAATGAAATATAGGAAGTTTTAATTACGTATGGGCCATCGACTTCTTTCGACCACCGTTTAATAAATCTTAGCATACTCCTGGCTTTATTTACCATGCACGAAATATGAGCGATAAAGTCAAGTTTGGGATCCAGGCGGATGCCCAAGTCATCAACTGAGTTAATTCTTTCCAAAGGGCAGCAGTTTAGCGTGTAAGTTGCAAGCTTGGGTACAACACAGGAGAATGTCATAAGCTTGCATTTAGAGCCATTTAAGTTTAGTAAGTTTACGCGGCTCCAAGTTTGAAAATTATCAAGATCATCTTTCTCCTTCAAAGTGAACGCTCGTGTTTTTTTCTTGCTCTCTCGTTTTGTGTAATAACTTTGCTAAAAACCTACGGGGTTTTTTTAAAACTTCTACATGGCGTTCTTTGAAGTTACTGTTCACTCGTGTACATGCAGCTATATGCATATATGCTATACTCATTTAATCTCTTTTATCTTCACAATTTAACTGTGCTGCAGTGATTGTTTTTCTTGCATTTTTGCGTTTCTCCTTGTGTCTCTCTCCTGGTCTCACACTCTCCAACACTCTCTGTGCAGCTCCAACACTCTCTGTCGTTCCGTCTTATTAACGTAACAAGTACAGTGGTAAGTTATTATCATGTCTTCTGATATCGTCTGCTTTGCCAAAACCTGTAAAAAGGTAATTTCTTTTAGCGATCTCACCATCGGCTATTGGTTGTGCGACAACATTTTGCATGCAAAGTGCATTGGAGTTGCCGGCCGGACGGTTGATGATGTGAGGAAAAATATCGGCCTATGTTACTGTTGCGAAGCCTTTCGTGACGTTGAAAGGGAAATGTTGTCTTTCATGCAGCAGACCAAGGGCTCTTTTAAGGAGGTGTTATCGAGTTTTCACAAAACTCATAACATGTTCTTATCGCTAGACAAGCAATTGAGTACCCTTACGCTATTAAATGAGTCTCCAAGGCGCAAAAAAACTGCAACTGGAGTGCAACCCTTGCTCAGTGGCCTAGTTGGCTATTCTAGCGTCAGATTAAGCAAATTTTCGACTGTCAAAATTCATTTAAATGTTGTTTTCTACTGATAGTCAAATAATTAAATATCGATCAAAAAATATCAAAACCTATGAACTTGATCAAATATATCAGCTGTTAGCTCTCAAAGCTAACATATGGTACTACACAATTTTCAGGTCTTTAATTTGGCTTGATCGACGTCTTTTTATATTTGTGACAGTTTTTTTGATTTTGCCTGTTTGGTATCAAGTTTGTCATTTTCTTAAAGTTCAAGGTATGCAGTAAACGAAATTAAATGTTTTGCGACCTGTGAGTCGATGTTGTATTCGTAATTTATGTTTAAAACTAGCAATGTTTGTAGTACCCTTTTTATACAGGGAATTATAGTTTCGGTCCGAAGTTTGCAACGCAGTAAAGGGGACATCTTCGACCCTATAAAGTATATATATTCTTAATCAGCATCAACAGCCGAGTCGATCTAGCCTTGTCCGTCTGTCCGTCTGTCTGTCTGTCCGTTTCTACGCAAACTAGTCCCTCAGTTTTAAAGCTATCTGAATGAAACTTTGCAGTTAGTCTTCTATATACTCTCACTCGTACATATGTCGGAACGGGCCAGATCGGACGACTATATCATATAGCTGCCATAGGAACAATCGGTAATATTTTCGAAAAAAATGTAACTTTGTCAGTTTTCAATACTATTCCACCAAATTTGATATTTGGCCATTAATTATTATTATTTTTTTTTTAATTTCATGAAAATCGGACGACTATATCCTATAGCTGTCAAAGGAACAATCAGGAAAATAATAAAAAAATCATAACTCCGCAGCTTCTTAACATATTTTGAGATTTGGCTACTTAATAATTTTTCAGAATTTTAGTTTTATGAAAAAAGGCCGACTATATCCTATAGCTGCCATAGGAACAATCAGGGAAATAATAAAAAAAAATGCAAACTTCGCTGTTTCTCAAGATATTTTCATCGAATATGTGATTTTGCCACTTAATATTATTTGAGAATCTTAGTTTGAATTTCATGAAAATCAGAAGACTATATCTTATAGCTGCCATAGGAACAATCAGAGTAATAATAAAAAATTCATAGTTTCGCTATTTGTCAAAATATTTTAATCAAATTTGGGATTTGGCAACTTATTATTACTTCAGAATTTCGATTTTAATTTTATAGTTTAATTGCAATCTGCAAGGGTATATAAGGTATATATATATATAAGGTATATATAAGATATATATAAGGTATATATAAGGTATATATAAGGTATATATAAGGTATATATAAGGGTATATAAGGCTTCCTTTCTTGTTATTTGTATTTTATACCATTTTCCCATTGTTTACAAAGTAGGTTGTGGTTATATTGTAAATTTTGACAATGTTTTATTGGGTTTTTTTTTTATTTTGTCCGGATCATTCGACCGTCTCATATACCTCTTTTTTAAGCATTTATTATGCATCTTTTATAACTTAATTGCCGCACATTTTACCATCGATTATTATTAGCAATACTTTGGTAGTATCCATGTCTACTTGGAGTCCACAGTTTTTGTGCAAAAGCGATTTTCTGTAACATGCAGGAGGCGTGGCAGACCCCCAGAAGTTACGTAAATATTGGTCAGGACCACTAAGTAGTCGATATAGCCATATCTTTTTGTCCATCCGTCGGTCCGTCTGTCCGTCTGTCTATATGAACGACTTTATCTCAGACACTATAAGAGATAGAGACATCAAACTTGGGACTTAGCCTTCTTAAATCTGCACCGAGATCAAGTTTGTTTTCAATTTTTGCAACTCTCGTTTTTAGGGGATATCTCCTAATGTTTATGTATTTTATCAAACTACACAGATTGTCTTAATTTCATTGCAATCGTGAAATAAATTGCCGAGTTGCAAGCCACATCCGGTGGCTTGCACGCGCAATATGGAAATTGCCGACCCAGCACTCCGAGGGCAATTGCCCGGAGTCCGGATCGGATAACCAAGCGCTTTCGCAATAACGCCGGGAACATCCACTCAACGAATGATCGCCACGAGCCGGATACTGGATGCTGACCAGGCCCCTTGGCGACAGCGCTGCGACCAGACAAAGGCCTCGAGCCGTAGCTGGAGCAGACCTTTGAGTTTGACGTAAAACATCACTCCGCAGCCTTAGCTGTGTAATTTGTAATAATTGTTATCCCAACTTATCCCAATTTATCTTATCCTTGCCTTAACAGGCTTGGAGAAATGAAGGATTAAGAACTAACTCGTGCATTATTTATTTATTGACCTTCGTCTAAACAGGCACGAGGAAATAATTAATCAATAACTCAGGCCGACAAAAATTTACCTTTTGAAGTGAAAACTTCTTATGGCGCCTTAGGAACTTTTGTGGGTTCACATTTTCATAGACTCCTAGTGTATAGGTATGCGAGAGAGCGCTGCATGCTATACGCCAGGGGTGCCCAAACGCTGCTTACGACGGAGCGAATTTCAATACATTCAAAAGAAAACACCAACACTAGTAAATAATGTTTTTTTTTTTTATACCCTTGCAGAGGGTATTATAATTTTGGTCAAAAGTGTGCAACGCAGTGAAGGAGACACCTATAAAGTATATATATTCTTGGTCAGGATCACCTCCTGAGCTGATATAAGCATGTCCGTCTGTCCGTCTGTCTCTCCGTCTGTCTGTTTCTACGCAAACTAGTCTCTCAGTTTTAAAGCTATCGACTTGAAACTTTGCACACCCTTCTTTCCTTTGCACGCAGTATATAAGTCGGAACGGGCGGGATCGGCTGACTATATCCTATAGCTGCCATATAACTGATTGATCGGAAATGGTATAACTTCAGTGTTTTTAGAGTTAGAGAATTCAGATTTTGTATGAATGCTATTGTTGGCAACATAATACGACATACCAAATTTCATAAGGATCGGCCGACTATATCCTATAGCTGCCATATAACTGATTGATCGGAAAAGCTATAACTTCGCTGTTTCTCAACATATTTTCATCAAACTTTAAATTTGGCCACTTAATGTTATTCCGGAGTTTTGATTTAAATTTCATGAAAATCGGACGATTATATTCTGATGCTGCCATAGGAACATCACCGAAATAATAGAAAAAATCATAACTCGGTTGTTTCCTAACATATTTTCAACAAATTTGAGATTCGGGCATTTAAAGTTATTTTAGAATTTCGTTTTTAATAACATAGCTCAATTGTAATCTGCAAGGGTATATAAACTTCGGTAAGCCGAAGTTAGCTTCCTTTCTTGTTTTTTTAATGTACACACTGATAAAAATAAGGGAGATACATTTTTATAATAAAAAATTATAAAATACCAATGAAAATATAAAATTCATGCACATGAATATGGATGATATTTTTAACTTTGTACATAGTTTATTATTTTATCAGTTTATTATTTTACTTGTCAAATGACGTGCTGACAATGCAATAACTTAAAGCATAATACAATTTCTTCAAGTGTGTAAGCGTCGCCAAAGCCAAAACAAAATGTTCATGAAGTTTTATGACCCATCAACAACCACATGCATGTCCCGTTACCTTGCTCAAATGCAGATGAAAAATAGAGATAAGAAAAGGAAAGTGAAAAATTGTTTTTACAATTGGCATCGATAGCCGTGTACATATACACATTTCCTCGCCTATGCTTCGGAGCCAATTACAAAAACAAAGGAGCCATGGGAGCAATGGGCCTGGGCACCCCTGCCATACCCCTATAGTTTCAGATTTAGAATTTGATGAAAATCCTTATAATAATGATGAAAATGCTGATAATGATGATGTAAGTGTTGTTGAAATTATGGATGAGAATTGATTAATTTTGTATTTACTATTTACTAAAATTTACTCATTTAAATATAACCACTTCGTTCGAATATAGTTTCTATATTATTATCCTTCATGCCCATTGCTTTGATAAACTTGATTTTTTATGTACAATTTCTCATGTCGCGAGCGCATCTAAAAATGATCACCTTAAAACGTGTCTAATGCGCCACAAGTTCAAGTTTTCACTTCTGCCAGCACTCCCGGAGTGCAACCCCCTTGTTTATTTTAATTTAATGAAAATCGGACGACAATATCCTATAGCTGACATAGGAACAATCAGAAAAATAATAAAAACAAGAAAGGAAGCTAACTTCGGCTTACCGAAGTTTATATACCCTTTCATATTACAATCGAGCAATGTAATTAAAAACGAAATTCTAAGGTAACATTAATCGAATCTCAAATTTGATGAAAATATGCTGAAAAAAACCAAGTTATGATTTTTTCTATTATTTCGCTGATGTTCCTATGGCAGCTATAGAATGTAGTCGTCCGACTTTTATGAAATTAAAACTAAAATTCTGAAATAATAGTAAGTGGCCAAATCTCAAATTTGATGAAAATATGTTAAGAAGCTGCTGACTATATCCTACAGCTGCTATCAAGAAAATAATAAAAAAAAACCTAACTTCGCTGTTTCTCAAAATATTTTCATCAAATTTGAGATTTGGCCACTTAAAATTATATAATTATTATTTAATTTCATGAAAATCAGACGACTATATCCTATAGCTGCCATAGGAACAATCAGGGTAATAATAAAAAATTCATAGTTTCGCTATTTCTCAAAATATTTGAATCAAATTTGGGATTTGACCACTTATTATTATTTCAGAATTTCGATTTTATTTTATAGTCCAATTGCAATCTGCAAGGCTATATAAGTTTCGGCGAGCCGAAGTTAGCTTCCTTTTCTTGTTTATAACAAATTTCAACTTCTGTAGAGTTAAACTTTGTGAAGTTCGCCTCGGCCTGCAAAAAGCGTATATTTGTAGTTAACTGTGATTCGTCTAGTGTATAAGTTTACGCCAAACGAATTCGCAAACGAATTTGCCAATGAAGTTGGACACGCACATCCGGCATTGCACAAGCCATCAGAAGTGCAAGGGCAACTTCCCGGCTTCGGTCAATAGCTCCCGCAAAGTGATGACCGCAGCGTCTGCCTCATTTCCCGCTGCAGCGAAGCCAAGTGCAAGGCGGCGTCGTCGGTAGAGGCAGCGACTAATTTATATATAAATTAATTATATGTATAAATGCATCATAAATTTGTAATCATAATTTAGTTCAATTTTCTGTTCTATAACGGACCTAGTGTCCGAAAAAATATTTTTTTAATAAAAACACAACACCGAGTGTTTAACAGGCGCCCAACGTTTAAGGGTCCTATTCGCGGATATATCCTTGGTATCGAATCAAAGTAAAAGTAAAATAAGTGCACCCCATAGGCTGCCCGGTTTCCTCTGGTCTGAATAAATAAGTCGCGAATCTCCAAAAACCACCTGCAAGTGCACCCCATAGGCTGCCCTGGTAACACCGCGAGAGCGCTCCAAAGGAAAAATAACGCTGCTGGACAACCCGGCAAGATAGAGAACTCACTTACATCGGACTGGAGGTGATTGCCACAGACAACTGGACGGGAGTGTCAGGAGAAAGGTACCCCAGCAGCAGAAAGCAAAAAGGACGACTACCAACTGACCGGTTCAGGACGTATTTTATTTTACTGTAACCTAACTCTTAAATTACAAATCACACAAAAGTAAAACATACCTACAAAAACAAGCTAAAACAAGAGAGGAAGCTAACTTCGGCTCACCGAAGTTTATATACCCTTGCAGATTGCAATTGAACGATAAAATATTAAAATCGAAATTCTGAAATAATAATAAGTGGCAAAATCCGAAATTTGATTAAAATATTTTGAGAAATATGAATATAAAACTATGAATATTTTGATATTACTCTGATTGTTCCTATGGCAGCTATAGGATATAGTCGTCTGATTTTCATGAAATTAAAACTAAAATTCTGAAAAATTATTAAGTGGCCAAATGTCAATTTTGATGAAAATATGTTAAGAAGCTGCGGAGTTTTGATTTTTTTTATTATTTTCCTGATTGTTCCTATGACAGCTATAGGATATAGTCGTCCGATTTTCATGAAATTAAAACCGAAATTCTAGAATATTAAAATTAATGGCCAAATATAAAATTTGGTGGAATTGTATTGAAAACTGACAAAGTTATAAATTTTTTTCGAAAATTTTACCGATCGTTCCTATGGCAGCTATATGATATAGTCGTCCGATCCGGCCCGTTCCGACTTATGTAGGAGTGAGAGCATATAGAAGACTACCTGCAAAGTTTCATTCAGATAGCTTCAAAACTGAGGGACTACTTTGCGTATAATCGGACAGAAAGACAGACGGACAGACGGACGGACAGACGGACAGGCGGACATGGCTAGATCGACTCGGCTGCTGATCCTGATCAAGAATATATATGCTTTATAGGGTCGGAGATGTCTCCTTCACT
>VNJQ01001668.1:0-10030 GCA_008042515.1 Drosophila truncata | reverse complement strand
CGTGCATGGTCAACTGAGACGAGGAAATGAACTGGGGCGATGGTCTCAGTTCGCGACACTAACCCACATTCACAAGTAACCGCACACTATTTCTTATACGTTATTTCTGTTAGCATAAGCATTTGTGTACCTATATATATTGTTAAGTTTCATTAATAAAGTCAGTAAGAGTTCTAACGCAGACCCAGAGCTTTTATTCATGCTGTTCTTTTAAGAACGACTTATGCACCCAACCCCTCACACAAGTCCACCTAGTTTCAAGTGCTAGTTGCGACAACAAACAGGCAAATAGTTTATGCACTATTTGCCAGGCATCTAAGCCTTCTTACACTCAACAAATATAGTTAGAATAAGTAGCTAGAGGCACCCACCGCCACATCACCACGCACCCAGCCGGGCTTGGCGACCCGAGCCCTGTGCGCACCACCCACGCCAAAAAGCCAACCACAACGCCGAGACGCCGCCTCGACCATCGCCTACGGACGCCAGCCACGGATGGCTCCCACACTCGGGATCAGCATGCGCCATCGTCGGGGGCAAGGCGTTGCCCATACCCGCCTTGGATTCCGGAGGAATCACCAGGTTCCCCGCTGCCGGGAAACGGAACGCCCGTCGGCCATGATCAACAGCCGCATCCACAGCATGTACATTCCGCCCACGCCGGCCTGCGGTACATCATACATACCGTCGACCGCGCGCGCACCCACAGGCCACTCCGGCCAACGAAAGCGTCATCACTAGCACGCAACCGACAAAATGCACAGAGGCAAAGTCGCGCGCACACCGTGCAGTTTGGCAACAGCGTCGTCAAAACGGCCGAAGCTCAACGCTGCCAGCCAAATCGTGGCAGCGAAGAGCGACAACGCCGAGAGACGGAGGGATCGGCGGCAGAGGACGGCTGCCGAAGGGGCCTCTGCTCGCCGATCGAGGAGTGGAGTCGGAGAAACGGAACGGCACGGACGTGCTTTGGGATTAGCTCCTAAAGGAGTCGAGTTGGAGCAACGGAACGATACGGACGTAACAATATAAGCTCCTCGAGCAAAGAGTCGAGCACGCACTAGAACGAGACTCGGTACAGTCTCGCCGAGTGGAACACGGAGTCCCGGTGCCCACCCCTGGGCATCTGGGACGGCTTCGCAGGAGCAGCACACAGGACGACGACACCTATGGAGTCCGCCACCCTGGATAGGGGGACCATCATAACGATTGGCTAGGAGGTGCTGGTAAGCGGGGCCTCGGTGCCCGTTCCCCTCGCGGGGAAAATCCCATTGGCGTGGGAGTTAGGGACTAGTTGTAAATTATGTGTAACCTAGAAAGCGTAGGTTTAATAAATATAATTGTAAAACTTATCTAAAGTGGCGTCTTTTTCTCAACGGATCCCCTTCCCTTCCCCTCCTCTTACAGGTCCCACCGCCAACCGCGGTGGCCAATGCTGAAGCGAGGCCTGGTATCAGGGTCGCAACCACGGCGGCCATCGACGGCCCGGTGGCCAAGGCGTGAGCGAGGCCTGGTTTTCTGGGTCGTGAATGCGGCGGCCATCGGAGACACGGCGGCCACAGCGCGAGTAACGCCCGGCTTCGGGGTTGCTGCCGTTGCGGCTGCTGGGGGCCATCGCCTCCTCCGGAGTTAGGAACGGCGCCCGGCGCCCCTCTTCCCGCTCCAAAACAGGCCGCAGGGCCGACTTCCTGCCTGTTCCCGCAAACATACAAATGTTTCTGTGGACGACCCTGGTCCGGCTTTGTATTTATCCTGGCCCGTGATTAGCATCCTTACAAATCAGTAAAAAAAAGAATTGAACAATTTAGACAACATTTGCAGAAACGCCAAGCAATCAAACTCACAAGTTAGTGAATTTTTAGGGTTAGGCTTTTTTTGCCACTGGGTGTATCTATATATATTTTTTTGCTGCCAATTTTTACTTTTGAGAAGTAATCCCTTGTTTGGTACATACTGAAGCCATGTTTCGCTTAAAACGATTTCGCTTAACACGAGTTTTTTTATGAACGTAACCGCCGTGTTAAGCGAGGGCCAAGTGTATTTTCTTAACTTTGTTTGCTTCGTTTTTTAATTCTAAATATTATCAATTAAATCAAAATTGATTAAATTAAGCATTGTTAGCGGAACGCTTTAAAACCTTTAAGCGCTCTCCTTAAAATTATATTTTGCAAATCGGTGTACGCAAAAACTCAACATCTACAAAATCTTTTTATTTATTTTCGCAGAATTCTTCATCTAAATTTACAGGTATATTTTTGTAGTAAAAATAAGGTTTTAACTTCCAATTTTGATAAAACAAAATTATTAAAAAAAGGTAAATTTTATAAAAATATTTACATGAGTGGCTCGTGACATTTATTCAGGACATTCGGATGGCGCATGCCTGCACACACATGTGGAATTTCTGACCATAAAGGATCCTACGATCGGCCACGTATTCGCACCAGTTGTAGGCTAATTTCGCTGGAATTAGTTATCTAAGTAGTTCACATATCTGTATCCAATTGTTAATGTTTTCATAGGACAAATCATGTATCTGATAAATGTAACCCAAAGTAGACTTATATAAATAACCTTTGAGCCAAGAACATGTATACAAACCCTGTGCCTTACTTAATAAAAGCAGTACGAAAAGATTTCTTGCCGTATTCACTTATTCCGTATTCCAATTTGTATGGTACCTATTGCGGCGACTATTGCCTTTGGTCTTGTACTTGATGCACGAAATAACACTTTTTCAGCATTAGGAATTAATCTCAGTGGTTAACACAGATAGTTGGCTTTCTCGCCTTCCACCCTCAATATTGTAATTAAGTAGGTTGCAAAAAATCGTGTTCTATCCAAAACTTTAGAAAAGACATACCATTTAAACGCCGATAGAGCGGAACTGTTTCTGAAGAATCGTCCTCATGTGGTGCAGAATAAGAGCCCCTCGAATCGCACATCATGTTCTGAAATTTTTATTTGTAACCAAACTGTATATAAATAAAAGTAGTTATACTTACTGGAATGTTAATTAGCCTCTTTATTATTATACTAAGTCATGCCATAACATATATAAACCTGTTTTCAACATAAAGAAAGGGCATAATAAATATGTAATATTTCATTTAATTTACTATTTTATTAACCTCTTTATTATTATACTAAGTCACGCCATAAAATATATAAACCTGTTTTCAACATAAAGAAAATACATAATGAATATGTAATATTTCATTTAATTTAATATTTAACGAACAGTCAAAGTGGGAAAATAATAGAACGTTGCATAGTGTCGAATTCCACTGCGTATTCTTTTAAAAATTTCATATATTAGTAGCGGACCTGGCGAACGTTGTCTCGTCCCATTTTAGCACATTGAACTCTGTTCCGTCTTAACGGTAACAAGCTAGCAGATTTAATAAAGTTTTTTCTATTAGAAAATACAACAAAAAAATAAGTACCTACCAGCCAAAAAATTCACTTCATTGTATGTTATATTGCTTGGAGTTTCTACAAATATTGTCCGTATTGTCCAAATTTTTTTACTGATTATTGTAACACTTTAAAATAAAAGTGCATAGAAATTTTTATTTTATCACTGTTTATTAAAAACAAAAAAATCCAGACTCATTTTACTTACATATTTACAAATCTATGACGAATGCATATACTATACTCAACTACTTTTTACCAAAAGTACACTTAATTTGTTATATTCTAAGATATATTTAACTTTTACTTTTACAGGTACGTGACACGATGAAAATATAGAAAAGAATACGAAGAAATCAAATACCGGCGTGCTGCCTGAATGTTTGCTTGCATGCGCATTATGTGGTTTAGGATTAAAGTTTTTGATTTAGGAAAACTATCTCCGTGTTCTAATTTAGAACTAAAATACATTAAACCATTAAACCTAGTCTGGAGAGCGGATTTGAAGCTCTATCTTGGAAGTCCGGAGGAAGAGGGAGATAGAGAGTGGTAGAGAGCCCTTTTGACGCGAACATTTATTTCGTTATTTCGGGTATTCAGAGAAAAAAAAGATAAAAAGAGCCCCTGGGGTGGGAAAAAAGTCTGCATTGCAGCATTCTCAAGTTAGAGGCAAATTAAAGGCCGAAAGAGGCTGGCCAAAAAATATAAAACTGCAAAAAGATACAACGAGATATGGGAGTCACGAAATGTTCTAAAAAAAAGTTCATAAAGTCTTAGATGCCCAGAGAGAGAGACAACGGAGAGTCATGAATGGACTCCAAAATATTACTTTAAGGTCCCTAGAATTCATCCACCAAAAATTTTCATTCAAATTACAAAAACAAAGTTTTCTAAAACAGTTGTATTGTGGTTGGCTATTAGCGAACGTGGAATAAGCGATCCTGTGTTTTTAGCGTGGAATGCACGATAATTATAAGGACAAATGTCTTCCGGCCCTTAAAACAATTATTGATACATATCATGCAAATTATAATAGTGTTTTGACCCGATTTGGCGTCCGCTCATTATGCCCAAAAAACATTGAAGGCTCTTGACCATCCTGCAAATATGCCTCAGTTAAGGCCAATTTAAAAGTTTTGGGAAAATTTGAAAAGAAATGTATACTGCAAGGATAAGCAGAAATGCATTGACTGTTTAATATTTAAAAAATCAAAAGAGATCTTGCTAAAATTGATACGAAGGAAATTCAGGAGGCTATGCGAAAGCTACCAGAAATTATGAAGTGATTTTTGTATTAATTTCATTTTATTTAATATAACTGCACTTTGAGATTTTTCTGTTCATTGATTCTTACAAGAACTTTATCCATGTCTAAAAAATCAAATCAAGTTAAACGACAGCAAAAGCACTGATTGAGGCATATGTTATTAGATAAGTTAGATGGCGAGGAGTTGGAGAATCTCTAACAAAGATCAAATGTACCGAAAAGTGTGCCTTAGTAGTAGAGAACCGCAAAATCTATAAAATAAAGTGGAAGTAGGCGTTTTATATTATATTATATATATTTATATTATAGTAATTGGGGACTCTTTGGAGCAAGAATAAAAAGGAAAACTGCGATGGATTATTTGGGCAAACTTGTAACTATTGCTATTTTAACTGTTCTTCGTCATCTTTGTTTATATAATCGTAATGAATGCTAATTTGTTTACTGTTAAGAAGAATAAATCCGAGTTTCTCCGAAAAACTATCACCAACAGAAATGAGTGAGTGATGTTCGTACGTATGTACAATATGCAGGCATATCATGCCTTCTAGTCTGTTTACACTAGGTTTCGTTAGGTTTGAATTTCAATAGGTAACGGAATAACGCAGAACAGGTGTTTATACTACAAAAAGTTGCGTTATTAACGCAATAACGCAGAACTGGTGTTTACACTAGGAAAAGCTGCGTTATTGCGTCTGTTTTAGACAGTAAGTTGTTAGTTAGACGTCAGTATTTATTTCAAAGTAAAAAAGAAAATACGAAAATGAGCTTAAGCTACGAAGAAAACCTAAATTTATCAGCCATGGAGCAAAATAAATATATATATATATATATATATATATATGTATATGTATATATATATGTATATGTATATATATATATATGTATATGTATATATATATGTATATGTATATATATATATTTTTTTTTAATGATAAACAAATAGTTTTTAATGTTTTGCAAAAATGCTATATTGTGATTCTGGTAAGAGGCCGAGCCAAACGGTGGCATGGCTTTAACACGAATTCGCGTTATTTTTTATCTTCCTATACATATAAATGGAATTTCTTTCGACCTCCCCGGATTCCTGCGTTATTCCCTGTCCATAGCCCTAGAACTGCCCAAGGACTTACTGCTCCAATTGTCTGTTACAAAATTTTGGTTTAGAATTGGTGGTGGAACTTGTTCGATAGTCCGAAAATCATGAAGTTATCGAACGAAACTAGTTGTTTTCGAAATAAACGTAGCTGGGACAACTTGGACGCAACTTTTTTTCATCACTTGATTCCATACAAACTCTATGTAAAACAAGAAAGGAAAGCTAGCTTCGTGCGGAGCCGAAGTTTATATACCCTTGCAGAATATTCTTCAAAAACACAAAAGATGGGAAATTTTCGATTTTTCAGTTATATTATTATATCTATAGCTATATCTTATAGTCGGCCGATCCTGATCAAATTTGGTTTGTCGTAGTATTTTGCCAAAAATAGCATTCTTACTAAATTTGAACTCTATAACTTTAAAATCGCCGAAGTTATAGCATTTTCGATCAATCAGTTATATGGCAGCTATAGGATATAGTCGGCCGATCCTTATGAAATTTGGTATGTCGTATTATGTTGCCAACAATAGCATTCGTACAAAATCTGAATTCTCTAACTCTAAAAACACCGAAGTTATACCATTTCCGAAGTTATCCCATTTCAGTTATATGGCAGCTATAGGATATAGTCGGCCGATCCCGGCCGTTCCGACTTATATACTGCGTGCAAAGGAAAGAATGGTGTGTGCAAAGTTTCAAGTCGATAGCTGAGAGACTAGTTTGCGTAGAAACAGACAGACGGACAGACAGACGGACAGACGGACAGACGGACAGACGGATAGACGGACAGACGGACAGACGGACAGACGGACAGACGGACAGACGGACATGCTTATATCAACTCAGGAGGTGATCCTGACCAAGAATATATATACTTTATAGGGTCGGAGATGTCTCCTTCACTGCGTTGCACACTTTTGACCAAAATTATAATAGCCTCTGCAAGGGTATAAAAACTGAGTTTACCCTGTTAACGCAATAACGCTAACTAGTGAAACACAATATTAGTGTCTCGGAAATAGGTATTAACGTTTTACCAAAGAGTATATAGCTATATAGAGAGGGCATCAGCTATGCTTTGCATGTCGTACGCTTGTTGGCGAGGGGAAACTGGGAAAGGGGGAGACGGAATTCCTGTTCAATTTTTAGCTTTAATTTATATCGTACACAATGTTTAAGTGTAAGTGAGTTTTATATGCATGTGTGCGTGACAGACTTCTGCATGGATGTACCCAAAACCGCAAATGAATCACTCATTCTATAAGTGGGTTCACTTTTTTACCTGTACAGTATTAATGTGTGTAAGCACTAACCATACAACATATAGACTACTCATTTCATACAACGAAAATGGACACAAAAATTTTGTAGCGACAGGCCCCAAGAGCTGTTAGCGGCAGGCCCCGTGGCTTCGTGAGCGCTCGGATTTTCGCTCTCTCATCCTTATGCTCACACACTGATTGCGAGAGTTCGCTCGTTCAGTCGCAGAGTGGCGCATCTTGAAGAAGGTTCTTCTGTGCTTTAATTCTTCTTTATATGTATGCGTGTTCATGCATTCACATACACGGGCGCATGTGTGCTATCATTTCATTTCGACCCAGCAAGAATATTTGGTCTTTTGCTACTTTTGATACTAGGTACCCTAACAATATGGGCATATTCACTATTGGGTTAATGATACGAATAAGAATATTATATGTTAATATATTTTTTAATGTTTCAGCAAATTCATTTACAAATTCAAATCAGCCGCAGCAGTGAAATGTTTTGCATATACATATGTATGTAATCTAATGAATAAAAATTCATCTACTGAGATAGGAACAGGGCATATTGCAGTCGGTGTCACTTAAAAAACCGACTGCTCTTTGTGGTTGAGANTATATATATATATATGTATATGTATATATATATGTATATGTATATATATATATTTTTTTTTAATGATAAACAAATAGTTTTTAATGTTTTGCAAAAATGCTATATTGTGATTCTGGTAAGAGGCCGAGCCAAACGGTGGCATGGCTTTAACACGAATTCGCGTTATTTTTTATCTTCCTATACATATAAATGGAATTTCTTTCGACCTCCCCGGATTCCTGCGTTATTCCCTGTCCATAGCCCTAGAACTGCCCAAGGACTTACTGCTCCAATTGTCTGTTACAAAATTTTGGTTTAGAATTGGTGGTGGAACTTGTTCGATAGTCCGAAAATCATGAAGTTATCGAACGAAACTAGTTGTTTTCGAAATAAACGTAGCTGGGACAACTTGGACGCAACTTTTTTTCATCACTTGATTCCATACAAACTCTATGTAAAACAAGAAAGGAAAGCTAGCTTCGTGCGGAGCCGAAGTTTATATACCCTTGCAGAATATTCTTCAAAAACACAAAAGATGGGAAATTTTCGATTTTTCAGTTATATTATTATATCTATAGCTATATCTTATAGTCGGCCGATCCTGATCAAATTTGGTTTGTCGTAGTATTTTGCCAAAAATAGCATTCTTACTAAATTTGAACTCTATAACTTTAAAATCGCCGAAGTTATAGCATTTTCGATCAATCAGTTATATGGCAGCTATAGGATATAGTCGGCCGATCCTTATGAAATTTGGTATGTCGTATTATGTTGCCAACAATAGCATTCGTACAAAATCTGAATTCTCTAACTCTAAAAACACCGAAGTTATACCATTTCCGAAGTTATCCCATTTCAGTTATATGGCAGCTATAGGATATAGTCGGCCGATCCCGGCCGTTCCGACTTATATACTGCGTGCAAAGGAAAGAATGGTGTGTGCAAAGTTTCAAGTCGATAGCTGAGAGACTAGTTTGCGTAGAAACAGACAGACGGACAGACAGACGGACAGACGGACAGACGGACAGACGGATAGACGGACAGACGGACAGACGGACAGACGGACAGACGGACAGACGGACATGCTTATATCAACTCAGGAGGTGATCCTGACCAAGAATATATATACTTTATAGGGTCGGAGATGTCTCCTTCACTGCGTTGCACACTTTTGACCAAAATTATAATAGCCTCTGCAAGGGTATAAAAACTGAGTTTACCCTGTTAACGCAATAACGCTAACTAGTGAAACACAATATTAGTGTCTCGGAAATAGGTATTAACGTTTTACCAAAGAGTATATAGCTATATAGAGAGGGCATCAGCTATGCTTTGCATGTCGTACGCTTGTTGGCGAGGGGAAACTGGGAAAGGGGGAGACGGAATTCCTGTTCAATTTTTAGCTTTAATTTATATCGTACACAATGTTTAAGTGTAAGTGAGTTTTATATGCATGTGTGCGTGACAGACTTCTGCATGGATGTACCCAAAACCGCAAATGAATCACTCATTCTATAAGTGGGTTCACTTTTTTACCTGTACAGTATTAATGTGTGTAAGCACTAACCATACAACATATAGACTACTCATTTCATACAACGAAAATGGACACAAAAATTTTGTAGCGACAGGCCCCAAGAGCTGTTAGCGGCAGGCCCCGTGGCTTCGTGAGCGCTCGGATTTTCGCTCTCTCATCCTTATGCTCACACACTGATTGCGAGAGTTCGCTCGTTCAGTCGCAGAGTGGCGCATCTTGAAGAAGGTTCTTCTGTGCTTTAATTCTTCTTTATATGTATGCGTGTTCATGCATTCACATACACGGGCGCATGTGTGCTATCATTTCATTTCGACCCAGCAAGAATATTTGGTCTTTTGCTACTTTTGATACTAGGTACCCTAACAATATGGGCATATTCACTATTGGGTTAATGATACGAATAAGAATATTATATGTTAATATATTTTTTAATGTTTCAGCAAATTCATTTACAAATTCAAATCAGCCGCAGCAGTGAAATGTTTTGCATATACATATGTATGTAATCTAATGAATAAAAATTCATCTACTGAGATAGGAACAGGGCATATTGCAGTCGGTGTCACTTAAAAAACCGACTGCTCTTTGTGGTTGAGAAATCAAATCAGCTGTTATTGTTGTTCTGCGAGCGGATGGTGCCTGCATACCCTACCGACGATTGCTTTTTAGGGGAGCGCGCACTTTATTGGTTTATTGTTGTTATTTAATGATCTAGTTAGGACACTTGTTTTGCAAGATATGTTTAATGATCCCAGGCAAGCCTGGAAAAATCCGGCTGGTTTTCGATGCGGCAGCCAAGGTGAACGGAGTGTCACTGAGGAAAGGCCTTCAACGCTACAAGCCCCTCCCA
>VNJQ01001656.1:0-52562 GCA_008042515.1 Drosophila truncata | reverse complement strand
TGCTTCATGTCCATGAGCAACTCACCATGAAAAGCGGGAGCAGTAGGTATGGCCTTCTGTATGATCCCTAGTTCTGTATGGCGGTTCATGTACCTAAAATTCCCTTTTGTGATATTTCTCAAAACTAAAGAAATAAAGAAATAAAAATGTCCGAAATGAACAGGATTCGAACTCTCGCCCGCCTGTTTCGAAGGCGGGTGCTCTGGCCCCTGAGCTAAGCGTCGCAACCGACGGGCAAAAGAACAGCCACATATCAATCGAGCGAAATAGATCATGCCCTTAAGGTTTGTAAGCTTCTGTCTCTTTCATACATGTTATGCATACATGTGTATATCGTTATGCTTGTATGTTTATATTGGCGACGCCGTCCAAGTTGGCTACGTGGCGCGTTGTGTAAGCGACCCGTCTGTTTAACGTAAAGACCCGGGTTCAAACCCCAGTAAAAGTAAATAAGAAATAAAATAAAGTTAAACCTAAAAAGAAATGAAAAAAAAATAACAAAAAAAAAAAAGAAAAAAGAAAAAAAAAGGAAAAAAAAAATTTTGTTTTTCCTCTTCTTTCTTCTTCTTTTTGCGGCGGCATCATGAATACCCCCATGAGCGCTGCACGTGATTTTCACAAGGAGACGAGCAGCGACGTAGGGATCATGAATTACCCCGGCCGCCCCTGTATAAAAGCGAATGAGAACTTTACATGGACGGTGGGGCCTACCCCATGAGCGCTTCGGTAGGAAAAGTACATATTCTGCATGATGTAAAGTCCGACTGGGTACCCATAGTTCTATTGAAAACCCCCTTTTATAGTGGTACAAATACACAAAAAAAAAAACAGCCCAAAATTGACAAGCGACAGTCAGGGCGAGCGGGAAATACATTTTTTCCTTCTCTGTCGGTTATGTTTCCTCCCTTCAGTTTTTATGGTACCTCAAAAATAGCTGGCTATATTGGTTTATTCTTTTTCGGTATCATAAAAAACCTCTTCAGACTAAATTTCAATCAAAATTTAAAAAAATTGGGAAATAAAAAACAAAACAGTTACTAATATTAATAAAGATAAAATAATTATGTTACCGAGGTCAATATCTTTCTAGTAATAAAACGTTCTATATTTAGGATTAACTTAGGAAAAATAATAAAAAGTGTTAAAAAAGTGTCTGTATTATAAACAGTTTAATAGATTATTTATGTATTTGTCACTCTCCAGGGTATTAGTAAGCCCTCATATTCTTTATTTTAGCCAAATCGGACTGAAATCGGACTGTACCAGGCCATGTTAATTGGCTTCACTGCCGCCGGCTGAAGAGGTTATAAAGGAGGGGGTGGTGGTGTGGGCAGAGATATTGAAATCAAATTCAGTCACACAATGGCCTCCGCCTTTCGATGGCGTGGGCTGAACTCTCGACCATGTCCCGCTGCGGTTGGATAAATCCATTTTGCATGCGTGGCGACATGTGTCAACTTCTATTAAGTTAGCGCTGGTCATTCAACCCGCGGTCACAGACAGCTTGCTGTGTTGGTTCCCCCTCAGCTCGCTGGGTTTCTAACTCTGTGGTCAGGAGAAATATGTAGCTGGTGGCGATGTAGCTTCGGCACGCCAAGTTGCTCTGCGTAGAACATTTCTAGTGTTATCTAGTAAATCGATAGGTGTGAAGTCCTTATAAAATAAATGAACATATCTTTGTTTTATAAATTAATAATGAAAAGAAATTAAATTACAT
Source organism: Drosophila truncata (assembly GCA_008042515.1). NCBI lineage: Eukaryota > Metazoa > Arthropoda > Insecta > Diptera > Drosophilidae > Drosophila > Drosophila truncata. The sequence continues at coordinate 50,845 of VNJQ01001656.1, read as the reverse complement.
TTAAAATTATATTAATTGAAGAAAGGAAGACAGGGGCCTAGAAAATGGTGGGTGGCAGAATAAATCGATGTATTAAGGCTGCATCGATTTACGATGACTCAAGACGATATACAAATCGATATTTCAATGCTAAAATCGAATCTCATGTCATAATTTGATTAGTTTTGTTGAAAAGATAAATTTAAGTGTTTATTTTGTTAATCGAACAAAACACCAGCCTTGAAGAACCCAAAAGAACGTATCCCAAAAAATCACGATGTATCGTGACTACATATCATCCCTACCCTGAATCATTATCTTGACATATTAATTCTAAAAAGCAATTGGCGTAAATTAATTGAATAAGCTTACGGAAAGGCATTAAATAATCAAAAATTCTGCGATTCTAACGTTAACGAGCTTCCCTTTGAGATAATCGGCTTATAATTGACCCATATTAGTTGCCGTGCTACCGACTTGGCAATGAATTGTTCACCGACCATTTCGCCTCAAATGAGAATCCGAAAATGCAAATCACCGAGCATGCAACCGCACTCAGTCAGCTTCCTGTCTATTACATGGAAAGGGCAGCCACTGAACTGGCCAAGCTAATTACAAATCAGCTCGCCAGAAATGGGTCATCTGCATCGTTAGCTCGTCAAAACGGCAGCAGCTGAATCTCAATTCGAATCTGAATCTGAACCGAATCTGGCCATCTGGCCATCTGACCGCATAATTACAATACAAGAGTCAACAAAAATCAAGTGCACACACAACACATAGGGATGCGTGCTGAAAAAGTGCAACAACAAAAGCAATTAGAAGTGACAAATTGCAAAGGGCCGTTGTAACACGGAAAAGTTAAAACTGGCAGATATACATGCAGATGTTCGTTGCTGTCCAATGGGTATTAAATTTCAGAAAACTGTTTTAATTATTCTCATATATGAGTTTTGTTATATTCGAGTCTTTCTTGTCTTTTTATTTGGGTATTTTATAAAGTCGGAGGGTATATGTACTTATGTTGTAGCCTCATCGTATGGTTATTATGTATTTCTGATCAGAGAAACTACGCAGACAAGGATTTCTCTGGGTATTCATATTTTTCTATATTTGAAAACCCCATTTTGTTAATTCTATTTTAAACTATTTGCTGTTTATTTTGTTAATTAAATAATGCACATATTTAATATTTATTTTAAAACTCTACTTAGAGAAAGAGTATCTCATTGCCTGCCTACTAGACACATTGACGTTACGTCTTGTTTTTAGCTGACATGATGGAAATTTGTATTCCACTCACTTTTTTGCCAGTTGTCTGGAAATTGTTGTTTGCCAACCGCACAACAATTGCATTTGATAGAGAACCAGGTCCCCGTCCACCGCCGCAGCTATGGAAATTGCGGTTAATTGAATTCACTGAACAGGGTTCAGGCTGCCGGCTGCTCCTGCCGTTGACCGCCGCCCCATTTGTATTGTATATATTTCCCCCGCAAACCCCCGTAACCGCCGCCGCCGCTGCCACCCCAACCGCTACCGCCATATGTGAAAATTAATTGAAGTTTTTCAGTTTTATGGGGTTCTGGAGCGCTGACCAACGCAGAACAGCGACAGTGTCAACGACAACTAAACTCTCGCATGACTAACTTTTTTCGCCTCCCCTCAGCTATGTATGTTTGTATGTGTTACTTTTTATGGACAGCCCGAACTGTTTTTATGATCACCAGCTCAAAAAGTATGCTGTGCGCAGTGTTTATTATTCGTACGCGTTACTTTTAATTGTCATTTGTCCCAAGATTAAAGATCATGAAACGTTGATATGCAACATGCCAACTTTGTGCACTTTACTTTTTAGCTGACCTCGGGGTCTAGTTCGAATCGATTTTATACATATTAATTTTGGTTTGAGAATTTCTGAGTCCTTCCTCAAGTCTTACTATTATTATTATTTTCTTAAAACCGCAGTTAACATTTTGAATACAAACAATAATTCCTATTATTATTTTTTACATTCTACATAATTCACATTCTTAGATTGGCTTTAGAATTCATGTGAAGTTTACCAAATATATTTTGATTTATAAATTTGGTGTAAATCCAGTTTTCCTACATAAATACTGTATGAGTGCTATTGTATTCTGTTTTAAAGTGTTTTCCAGCAAGCTATTCTTGGCACCTCCCCTCGTTTCGCCTGTCTGACTTTCCAGCACCCGACTCCTTGCGATGCACTTCGTTTAGTTTTCCTGCGCGTACCCCTTTGTTTGTTGTCTTTCCAGGGCTGTTGTCGCTGCTCAGACGGTGTGGCGTGAAAATTTAAATTAGATTTTAAAATTGAATAAATGTATGTGCAAATGAAAATGGGCCATAAGCAAGGCATGTCGCACATCTAGCTCTTCTCCTCTATCTGACCTCGCCCGCGACCCTCGGAATTTTCAGAGCAGAGAGCGTGAAAAGATTTCGCAACATTTAAGTCGCTTTTAATGGCTTTTTTGTCTGGCTGCCCTGGTGGCATCGTCATCATCGCATGGCTCACCTGACAGCGCGACTCAACTCGGGGCCATGAAATCGTGTTGCCCCTTCAACTCGGTTTTGTTTTTCAACGGCTATGTATTCGGGGTGGAGTTGCAGCTTGCAACTAGATTGCACATTTGCGTTGGATGCCACTTTGATTGAATTGCCGGAATGCTACATTTCGGGGAATTGGGTTGTTATGGTTGTTGCTAATGTTCTCTCTGGTGATATCAACATGACACAATCTGTCACCATAATCGACAGCTGTTTGTATAATGTCTTGAAATAAATTAGGAATGTACCTTTCGTTTCATTTGCTAAAATAACCCAAAAGACCTTTTGGAATTCTGTTTTCCATTCAGCTATAAATTAGACATCTTATACAATAAATATGTCGTATGTTTGACTTTAGATTTTACTTTATTTTTATTTAACAGTAAGTTGGGGTCCCTGTCAATGTTAGTTATCACATTTACACGAAATGCAACCAAATTCTCTTAGCTCGAAGCTGTATCTGACCGCTACATTTTGACAGAAGGGGCAGAAACCAACCCTTACTTGAATAATTCGACAAATTTATAAATGATCCCATCGACATATCGATATTTTGAGTAGAAAATATTCCTCAATGAATGGAAAATGCGTATTACCGCAAGCGAAATCGCATCCTGCGAACAACCGTTACCAATCAGTTCAGGACGAAATAAAACGGTGCAAGGATTTTAATCACGGGATGGAATGCGATGAGGAGGAACGATGAGGGAGGAGGTGGCAAGGTGGATGTTGAACAATTCAATTTACCACAAACTCGTTATTTTGGGAAATCCGGCCGAAGCCTCATGATTCGTTTCCCGTAACTCGAAGCCCGGATCCGCAGCCGTGTCCGCTGCTCTGGCACCTGAACACCGGACAGCTCACAACCAATAATTGTTGCCGACGGCCGTTTCCCATTGCCTCTGCCTCTGCCTCTGCCTCCGGATTGGGTGCGGGGTGCAAAATGTATTTAAAATCTGTCCCATCAACGAAATGGTGGGACATTTTCTGGTTTTTCGGTGGGGTCCGCCGCTCATTGAAACTCAGTGCCACCCAGTCCTGACCCCTTTGATATTTATGCAAATGTTTGGCTGCAGTGCAGCCTGTCTCTCTTATCCGAAAGGGCCAGGCGACAGAAGTGCAGAAATGTTGCGTTGAGGGGCGGTGCGGGTAGATGAAAATGGATTTCAAGATTGGGATTGAGGTGTCCATGATGTCGAATTAATAGCAAGTGGTTGAAATAACTCTTTAATTTACTACGAGATTAAAGCACCAAACTCCACTTTAAACCGCAAAAATAATCAAGAGTTAAGGAGAAATTAATGTCAGGCAAGCGACCACACGGCGTATGCGTAATGTGTCTAAAGGACGAGAAGGCAAGGCCCCAAGCAGATTTCCTGAACACATATTTGAGACTTGACAAACAGGGAGAAGGAGTTGCAAGTTGTAGCCAATGTCTTGATGCATAATTCGTGGGGGAAACCGGCCGGGATGACTGCCTGCAGTTGATGTCCTTGCAACAGCTGCAAAAGCAGACGAAAATTTAAAAAATTTTAAAATTTACATCAGACATGCCACACTTGGCCTTGCTCCTTCCCCAGCCCATTCCCCTGTGGCCTCAAAATATGCATAAATCTTGCGTTGAAAATTTATATTTACATTTTCCTCGTGCTATTTAACAACATTTGGTCAGCTAGACCGGGCCATAGCAGAGCAGGCACATTATAAGGCTTCCTCTGCTCTGCCCTGGTGTCCCCTCTAGTTTCTGCGGCTTCCAAAAGTTTTGCATTTTAGCACTTTGCACTTGTTCATTGAGTTTGGGAGGATGTTGCTGCAACTTCTACTGCTGCTGTTGCTGCTGCAGCTCCTGCTGCTGCTGCTGCTGCTACAAGTTGTTTGTTTTATTACAAGTGCCAAATAATTTAACTGCTAAAATATTAAATTTCTGTTTGAATTGTCGCCTGTGTGCATGAGCGGGGAGCCATGCAAGTTCTTCGTCTGATGCCATGGGCAATGGTTATAAATTTGGTAGTGACCAACCGCCTTGGGAGCCCGGTGTCAGTTCAATGGGCCATTTGGGGAATCTGTTTGTTTGTACACACATCCATAAATACGCACATGTTTGGTTTAATTAAAAGGGGCTTTACGTCGGACAGCCGGGCCAAACATGCGAACACAAACAAATAGACAAAAACACATAATTTGATGCGGGAACAGTATTATAAATAAATGCACGACACAGGCAGACAGTGAGACAGTGCCTTCAATGGTCTCTAATTAACATAGAACCCACATTCTGGGCCCGCCCTTCGGCCAATCTATGGCCAGAAGTGGGCGGCAAGACATTCTGGGATCAGCTAGGACGAGGCAGTTGCAGAAGGGAGTCCAGGCAGTTTAAATTGAATTGAAGGTTGCGGTTAGTAAAGTTGGTTCCAGAGACATAAACACACACTCTACCAAAATGGAAAGTCATTGTTAAAAATCGACTGTCAAAATATAGCAATAAATATATTTCATATTCAAAGATTCATAGATTATAAATCCCTATTTTTTCCTCTTTACTAAACCTCGGGTTCTGCTTAAACCCATCAGCATATAAACATATTTACCTTCTAATATTATGATGAGGTCACACAATTGGTAGATTTATTTAATAGAAATTAATAATTCAAGTTCATTTTCTAAAGTATAGCTTTAATCGCTTATTACCTTCAGCTGACAAAAAACCTATAGTTTTCCCCGTGAAACTTATAATTTCTGGAGTGTGCAAATACTAACCCTAGCCAGCAACAACTATGGCTACATCAAGGCATCGATTATGGGGAACACCCAACAACAGAGCAGAAGAGAAAGGACGTTTGAAATGAAAGGAGATGTTTAACCGCCCGCCGGCTGTCATGTGGTCTTTTTTAAGTGCTTTACGGGTTATTTTCGGGGACATTGGTGGGCGGTGTTTCCGAAGTCTGACAGATACTCGATAATGACGATGACAACGACTACGGCAACTATATTGTTGAATGTGGATGTAGTATGAGTAACCACTTACAAAACATACAAGCTCACTGGCAGGAACACTGTGCTTATCGTGTGTTTAAATAGAATTTAAAAATTATAAAAAAACATTTTTTTTTTTAATTATATATCTTTGAATACTTTCTTAAAATGCAAAACCCTAATTCACATGTTTATACAATATGGAAGAATATATATTCAATTTCTAACACATGATTGGTATAAACATACACATTCCGTGTGTAACTTGTGTTCTTTTAAAGCCTTTCCCACGCCATAAATGTTAAGACAAAAAGCTTAATGCACTGCTCAACAGTAGATTACGTTGTAGATCCTAGAGACTGTCCATAAACCAATTTTATTATGAAGATTTCACTCCTCATTGAAAGCCCAAACTCCCAGCACCAACCATCTTTCTGTCCATCTTTATTTTGGCCACCAGACCTGGTACGTCCTCTTTTGGGCAAATGGACAGGAAACTCCCTTCTTGCCATCCTTTACTTCGTCTCCCTCTGGCACAGGGCCATGATGGAACTGCAACCCAACCGGGCAAGTAAATATTTCCAGTTTTCGGCCACAAATGCAATTGGGCTTGATGATATTTGTTGCTTCCGTTTTGGTTTGCAGCTGAGGAAATTAAGCTTGTGCTGATATTTTGTACTTGTTGTTTTCTTCGGGTTCTCCCGGTACAATACACTGTTGAGAAGTAAGTCATAGTTTGGGTTGGTAAATGAAATGGTTTAATATAAATGATGGTTTACAGAGTAAATTAAAATAATAAAACACATTTTTAAATGTATTTGTATATAAATTTTTTTTTTTGTAACACACTTTTGTCAATAACGACTTAAAGAAAATTTAATTACATACATACGCAGGCTTAAATTGACATTTAAGTGCTTTTCAGAATATCATTACTACCTAGGGATGTTTTCAATGCAATTTAAATTTAAATTCAATTTATTTCTTCTTGTCTTCAACTCAACTCACCCTTCAGACTCACTCCATTTTGTCAATCACTATCTACTGGGCCATAAGTCCGTGCTAACCAGTCTTTTGCCACCTGTATAGACGTAGGTGCGTTGGCTTTTGGGAGGGAATAAACCGCATAAGATTCCCCATTTATTTTATGGCCGAGCTGCATGCAATGAAAATTCCCAACAATTTTGGAGCTCTGTTAGAGACCTACGGCAAATGTTGCCCACATTCCCTGTTGAGCACAAAGCTTGGGGTGTTTCAATATCCCCACATTAGAACATTCTCCGCTGTCTTATCAATGCCAGCCTTGGGCACAGAGCTCCGAACATACTTTCGTTTAAAATTCCTGCAAGTATTCAAGGGGCTTTCCTTCCCCATCATGTGCACTCCTAGGCACAGTATGTTGTGAGTGTGTGTGTTTCCGATGTCAGCTTGATGCACTATGGTCCAGCCTAACATTTTCTGAACAAAATATCCAATTTACAGATATCAACTTGATAATTTATAAATCGAAATTTATTATAAAAAGGATTCTGGATTAAAATATTCAGGATTATAGAAAATACTAAGACAATTTATAAAAAAAAATTCTTACAATTTAATTTCATAAATAAATGTTAAAAATGTGATCAAACTCGTATCACAACTTCTCCTAGTGATGTTCTTTTTTGTATAGAATTGCTTGAAAATTAACTTTTTTGAAGCTTTTTAGGATTCTGAACATTATTTTACCATATATAGTATTTGATTGTAAAATTCTATAGATTAAATAAGATGTTTATTACTCTAGCAGAGTATAAGGGCATTTTGACTGATTTTCTTTTGATAATGCATAAAAATGCTATGCTATTATTATTTAGAGCATATATTACTATTTGTACTTAAACAAGAATTAAATTCTCTTTAAATATCTTATGGTTTAATATGGTTTTGCTGTGGGAATAGCTTGAACTCACTTTGTACACTTTGTAAAAATCATGGCTTCAATTCAAAGCTTCCTATGTGTCATGATTTACTTTAACGTAAAATTTAGCAGCTTTTTGAGCTGGAGTTAGACGACTTGAATTTTTCCAAGAAAATTGTCCTTTGCACCATAGTGCTATGCTTGTCCCAGTGGAACTTTGTACTTTGTGTGACAACTCGACATATTTCTCTGGGTTTTCGGGACCCCACTTCTCCTGCACAAGGCTGTGCTTGTTGATATTGCACTTTGCCTTGCATGCAAAATGCTGCCTACAAGTAGGCGAAGCAGCTGCCAAGCAAAGGAGCAGGTCAAAAGCCAAACAGTTGCACTACCGAATGAACTTTTCTAATTCTACGAATGTAGCCTGAGCCAGAGCCAGAGCCAGATCCCCTTACCTAACCTCTTTTGGCAGGCTTCATGGCATCCACAGGACCAATCGGAGAGGCCGAGTAGCACAGTCCTGTGGCTCGTTTTTATTTGCCTGGCAGGAGGCTGGAAATTATTCTGTCGTTAATTAGTGCCCGATACTGAAGCGGCCCATACATTTGGCTTATTTCTACCCCATTTGCACGCAGACGGAGCAGCTCTGCTCTCTGTCGTTTAGGAACTTTTCTTTTTCATGGGGCTCCAAGTCATTCCAAAGGCCATCATCATTGTCATCATCATCATAGTCCTTGTCATCGGTCGACTTCAGTTTGCACTTGACCACAAATTGCTTGGCTACCGTTTGCTTTTGCCTTCTAACTAAGCTTTTGTCGTTCAACTTCAACGTTCATTCGCACGGATACAAATTTTGTTTATCTTGTGCTGGCACTTGAGTTGAGCTGAGTGCAAAGTTACGGACGGATGTTCGCAGGACGGGCAATGGGGGATGCGGTTGCGGATGCGGATATCGAGCGGGGCCTTAACAGCTGCGGCAATTAGACTTCTACCTGCCTGAACTCCCACCCTGAAGCTTTCGTAAACTCTGCATTGAATAACTTGATTCGAGTTGATTGAGACAGTTTGTGGCTTTGCCAACGTAAGGCAGTCAAGATATTTTTTTTTTCGATAAAAAAGCAAGGCATTTTGTTCTTAAAATTAATTGAACATTTATTTGATTTGAGTTTGCCGAGTCTGTCCTTTATGGTCGGATTTTTCTAGGCTTGAAATATTCCAAATAGGTTTGAAAGTATATTTTGAATATGTCCATAAAAAAGGAGGTTAAAAAAGATTTGAAATAAATATTTGGACTATTTCTAAAAACTTCAGATTATAATTGGATTATAAATATGAAAAAATAAGCTTTAAATCTTGACACACATTTTTCAGTATACATTTCTTGTCTGATACATTTAAAAACATTTTGAGAAATCTTGTGTGATTTAGAAATCATTAAAAATGGATAGGAATAAGTTCAAAAATCAACAAAGCTAAACGCTTTGGTTTATTTTCCAATCTTTAAGCTAAATTATTTTAAAGTAGATAGAAGTAAGTGATTCGAAGATAGAGTTTTAAAAATGTTGCCAAAAAGCATCTGACTCTTAATCATTTATTAAGGATTTCTCAAAGTCTACAACTTTCTTATTAATATTTCATTTATTTCATAATCCCAAATATATACAAAATTTGTAGTTTATATAAGTAGAACTCATACATTTGTCCTCGTGCACATGTGTTATAATTTTGATCAATGTATTTCCTATTTATGGGTTTTTCTTCGACATAAGCCGAAAGAAAAGCGGAAATGAGAAACGGGAGCGTGTTTCGTTCATTCAAAAGAAATGAGGAAAGGGAAAAACGCCGCCCAGAAAAACTAATTTGTATTCGGAAAGCAACGGATGTCGCCAACGGTCGGCGTTCGGCCAACGGACATACACTTTTTCCGTCTGACACTTTGTTTTGCTTTGGCCATGGACGCGCTCAAAATGCGTAATCTGTTCCTTGGCGACGTGGGTTCCGTGAGTGTGGCTTTATGCGAAAGTGTCAAGGCGCAGGTGTTGCCGGCGACAGTTTTTCTGCAAAAGTGTGACAGCGACGGAAGGCTGTCGTCATGGACAGAAGACATTAGTTATCCGTAGGGTGGAAAGATTGTAGGTCATGGAAGTGCCCCTAAGCGATACTTTTCGCAGTCAAAGTGTTGTTCAAGGCGTTACCAGGCGAATCTCATAACTCAATTAGAATTTATAGGGATAATAGAGGGCTTTAAAATAAGAAAGTAAAATATTTTAAGTTCAGTTATTAAATTTCTAATGAATTTGCGATAAAAATAGAAGTCATTCGAGCTTTAAAGCAGCTCGCTCACTGTAAATGTGTATAAAACTCTTCGCATTCAACATTTTTAAAGCCAAAATCACAGCCGCCACCCTGATTTCCTTCAAAGCCCGAAAACAATTGCGCAAATTAAAACATTTTTAATTAAGGCAAATATAAAAAAGTAACAATTGTCGCGTAAACAAATTAGGACTAAACTGGCGGCGAAATGCGAATGCCACCATATCGCTCAAGAGGACAGGGGCTGAATAAACAAAGGAAGAAATGATTAAATAAATAAACAAAACAGCAGCGGGAACGGTAACAACGTGGTAATCAAATCATTTACAAAATAAAAGCAAATTAGGGAAAATTGTATGAATTTTGCTCTCCCAACCGCCGCGCATCAACAGTAAAAGCACCAGAGGCAGGGGGAAGCATTCTGCGATGATTTCAACTTGTTAATGCAAAAGCAACGCCGGCAGCAAACACGCATGCGACACGCCCCTTTAATGTACGCCCCCGACTTGGCCCGCAGCGTTTATTGCGCCCAGTTGTATGCTATATAATTTTGGTGAATTTTGTAAGAGAAGAGAGTGTGTGGGCTGAGCTTTTTAATTTCGTCAGGGAATCGTTGAAGTTTAGCTTTGCAATATAAATATACAAAAAATATTGTGTATCAAAAGATCATTTTAAAGCGTATTTGTTTTTTATTAAAAACACGTTAATACATAATAATTAAACTACTTTTTCTGAATTATTTATTTTCCAGAAAATAACCTTTGAATTAAAACTACAACTGAAAATCTCTTTTAGTACTTTGTCAGATTAAAATATCTTTTTTTGGTAGAGTATTCGCAGTTTCGGTTGCAACTTTGTCTGCAAACATTGGTTTGTTCAAATGTTTGTTGTACTTATTCAGTTAAATGCCCTTTTCTGTATATTCCCTTTTTTTTTTGCTTTTAAAGCGCCAAAATTGTGTAAGACGGCGTCTGATGTGCCCTTTTGGAGTGCTGATTCAGTTTGAGGTTCCTGTGGGGAGGGGTCGGCGGCTCTCGAATGGTTCTTTGTGTGCCCCTGGGTGTGTGTGCTTGTATTTATGGCGTCTTTCGCCCTCAATTTCATTTGCAATTGAATTTGGGATTATTTTTCATTTTTGCTTGCGCATCTCACACATACACACGCCGAGAGTAAAGGCCACAAGTGGCCTGAATGGGTCCCTGCCCGTAATTGGGAGAGGCAACTGGTTGGGGGCGGAAGCAATTCGGATCCTGGAATGGGAGCTGATGGGAAAAACCCGGCTACAAAAGCCGCTTGCATGTCTGAACGTCGTTTGTCTCCAACTCGTGCTGAATTTTTCCTGCTTTCGCTCTTATTTTTCGTTTTCTTAGCAAGTGTAGTCGGAAAACAGGGCCACGTTGCATAGGTTCGAATGGTGGCAAAAAATAACTGTAAAATATATCAAAATACATCAAGCTTCTACTTTAAACCAAGCATTGTTAAAATCTATTCATGTTTTATTTGTCTATAACAAATTTCTTGTTTGATAAACTCTAATAATTTTGTTCTTAAAGCAATCTCTATCCTGTTTACCAATCTATTTTGCAGTATTTTTAAAATAACTCAACTGCAAGGTATTTCAAGCTTCGGTTTCATCAGATGCCTTCCTTTTTTTTTGGAAGGACTGCCAAGACGACAAAACCCAAGCTGCCTCTGAGCTGGGCTGGCAACGGAAGTTGTAAAAATCATAAGTCGAGTGAGCGAGCGGGCGCGTGTCTTACGTACAATTGGCGAAACACGAAGGATAAAAATATAAATAAGAGAAAATAAAAAGGCAGCAAAAAAGAAGAATTGCGAAAAAAAATCGGAAGAAAGTGCAGTAGTTGATCTGAACTCCAGTTGCAGTAAAGATAACACAAAAGTGCACTTTAATCTTTGTCCTGAAATCTCGACGCAGTCAAGCCAAAGTAGAATTGAAGTGTCCTTCGAAAGAAACACGGAATGTGTCACAGAGAATAAACCTTGTGCCACTCAGCACACTTCTAATACATATTTCTGTATACCCTTGAAGGAGGTACTATAAACGTAGCTAGATTGACTCAGCTGTAGATGTTTATCCAGCATATAAATTCTCTGGGTCGTAATTTAAAAGTCGTTGTTACAAACCTTTTCATAAACTTCGGACTTCGAGGTGAGGCCTTATGAGTATGAGGAAAATACGTGGGCCGAAAACCAGAGAAAAATCGGGAGTTAGAAATTACTGAGCGGAAACGGGACCCTAAAACGTTGTCGCTGAACAGTGGTTGATTGGCTTAGAGAAAGGGAGAGGGCTTTAGTTAAAAGTGTTCTCTCCCGCTTTAGACCGCAGATACAGATGACCGAGCTGGGGCCTGGCATACAAACCAAAAATCAGACAACATCGTGGGGTAGGCGTCGCAGCATCTGATAACGATTGAGTACAGCAGCCCCCACATATTCTTCAGCGAACAAGAGCCACAGCAACAATACAGCTGCCCGGAAAGTGGGGAAAAACGAACAGAAAACTTGGGCAAAGGCGTTGCAGCAAAATGAAATAAAAACGGGTCATTGGAGTAAGATGCGGCATGCAACAAAATGAAACAGAATGAGGGACATGAAGGCAGCTCGGCACACTCGAGGGGTTGCCTTTGATATGCAAATTGCATGCCACTGTGGATTTTCCAAGGGAGCAGAGCATTTACGGAAGCTGTGGTCGCTGCCGCCTCACTGGCTTCTCGAGGGTTTACGTATTTAGTGGCTCGCCCCTCTATGTCTATGGCAGCGGCTTTTCCTGGGGAAATATTCCACCTGCTTCCGACAAACCGTCTGCACAGCGGAAAATATCTAGAGCTATGTCTATCCGATCCTTGATGCGTTGAAATAATAAGATTTTATTTTCAAAGGCCTGGTTAAGGGGGTTTGTACAGGGAACAGGAAATAATAATTTAAAATGGCGATTATAGTTGTCAAGTTTATGATATATGCTCCTTTTTATAATGTTTAAGTAAAAATTTTGTCCAATGAGTTTTCTATCTAACTTTGGCCTAAGTCATCTTGTTTTTATTTACATAAATCGAGATAGTTTTTCTGTAGACTGACTTGTTGCAGTGCACAAAATTTTGGCGTATATGCCGAGAGATAGATTGGGGAGCAGCGTTGCCATCCTGCACCGAGGAAGAACGGCAACAGCGCCAAAATACTTGTAATAAAGACAAACAGTTTGGGAATGGGTAAATAAAATGCCAGGGCGAAGAAAACGAAGAAGAATAAGCAAATGCATAATGGTAATAGCAGCGGCAACAGCAACAGCAACAGCAACAGCAACAGCAACAGCAACAGCAACAGCAACCCACCAACGCCACTCGACCCCCTCTCACTACTTGACACAATAGCATCAGCCAAATAAAAATTTATAGCTCCACTGAAAGCTGCAACGCTGCCACTGGGAGCTGGCTGGGCTGGACATTGCTCCTCGTTCCCGTCCTGGCGCCAGGACGAATATCATCCTCGGTGTGCCAGTGCCAAGAAGAATGCCGGCGAAGTGGGGAACCTTGTTGCCTTGTGTTATGACTTTCCAACCATTCGGTTCTGGCTGGCTAGCTGGCTGAGTGGGTGCTCAAGGCGGGATAGGGAAGGATGGGAAGGACGAAAGTGTTTAAGTAGCAGCCAAGCGAATAGCTTGAAAAATGTTTAATGAAAAGCGCAGAGAGTGTATTTGAAATTGCAACAGATGAATGTGCTCTTCTCGAACTTGTCTGCTTCTGCTTATATCTTTTGTAAGTTACATGTTTTTAATATTTAATCGATTGGTTATAGAACCTTATATGTTTTTATAGTCTTTAGAAGTAGTAAATACTTGAATTTGATTATCGAATTCGGACTATGATTAAAAACTGTGCTAAAGGTCAAGAAAAAAGCATATCAAAATGCTGGCTTAGTAACAAAATATTCCCTTTTCACTAAACCTCCTTAAGTATGCTATAGAAATATTAAAATAAAAGCTTAACCAACCCGAAATTAAAGACTTTAAGGTGATAACTTGCTTAAATATATTCCTTAAGGACAAAATGGCGTTTCACTGCCCCAAATTCGGGCACTGGCCGTAACTCAGAAGATTATTCGGGAAATGAATGTAAATGGCGAGGAGCATTGAAACCCTTGGAGCTTTTAAAAATGTGAACCACTCCTTCCTGCCCTGTTGCATTGCATTGCATTCCATTCCATTCCCCTTTTGGTTTATTTAATGTTGACAATCGCGATGAGGGGTAGTAGCGCGAGTGAATCGCGTGCAAAATGCGTCCTCGGACTGTGGATAAAAGCCAACTGCGCTGTAGGAAAAGGCTGCAGGAGCAGACCGAGTGGCGGTGACTGCGCTTAAACAATAAAACAATAAATTTTCATTACCGGCTCGGGGCTATTAACGGCTTCCGCTGGCCAAGACAATGCTTTTCAAAGAACCAGCCTCCGGCGAGCAGGAGCGGGAGCCCGGCAAAGCTGTAAATATAATTGTTGATACACTTTTAAAGTGCAGCGCGGCGAAAAGGAGTGTGCAACACCTTTCCGCTGCGATTTTTCAACGCTTCACTTTTTTTTAGTTACACCATTTACACCATTTATATTTTAAACATTTGACTTTGGCATTTGCATTAACATTCTGGCATTTCGCATTCACATCTGTGTGCGGGTCTCGTTTTAATTACATTTTTTGTGGCTTTACTCGGGCAGGTCATAAATTATTTTTCCGCTGAATTCCAAAAGAGCGGGGAACCCCAAATGCTGGACTGCATCAGCAAATTAACATTCTTCTTTCTTCCCTTTTTTTACGGGTAGTACACCAAGTTGCCTCCCCATTTATTCATTCTCCGCCTTTGTTCTGGCTTTGCAGGTCACGTGGCCGGCTGTGGCATTACGGACGAGGTCTCACAATGGATGGAGAACATACAAAATTCAGCCGTCGAAGAGCTACCGGAGCCCATGTCAAAGGACTACCAGAAGCTCCACCGGAAGCAGCTGCACAAAAAGTCCGCCCCCCAGCCAGAGCCCCATCCGCATCCGCATCCGCCGAAGAAGTACATCAGCGGAGATGACGACTTCAAGTACCCCCATCAGAAGTACTCGAAGGAGGCGAACTTCGCCGAGGGTGCCTTCTATGATCCATCCACCGGAAGTCGCCTGGGCTCATCCGCCAACCTGGCCGACTGGCATCAGCTTGTCCACGAGCGAGTGCGTCGGGCCACCGATGGTGCAGGTGGAAGCGGTGGCTCGTCGGGCGGACCAGGACGAGGCCGCGAGGATAACAAGAACACCTGCTCGCTCTACATTCAAACGGATCCATTAATTTGGCGCCATATACGCGAAGGAATTGCTGATGTAAGTCACACAAAAAACCTAAACCTAAAACCTAACCTAAACCAATCTAAGATATTTTTTAATGAAATATAAACATTAATTTCACTTTACCGTTTAGGTAGAGTTTCAGTTTTTAAATAAATATGTTTATATTGAAGTGATACTATTAGCTGTTCTATACAAGTCCTCAGTTAACTCATGAATTTAGTTAAGTAACTTTTCGGATTCAATTCCATTTTAAAGTAACCTCAATATTATTCTAGTCAAAGATAAACAAATCTCTTAGCAATATAAAGGTCCTGCGAGGGGCAAAGAGCGGAAGAGCACGCACACCCACAAAATTTTTACTCAGTATTCATGAATTTTGTATTTTTTTTACGAGCCAACAGAATTCGCTAGAAAGTAAAGTACTCATAAAACAAAGGCGAATCTAAAGTTTCCAGATTAACACGGGTTCAGGGACACGTACCCACCTTAGTTATTATTTTTTTTGTGTGCACATTCTTTTTTAGTAGATATGTAATGCATATTATGTATATATCAAAAATTCATTGGTGGACTATGCGCAATCTTTAAAAGGTTGTCGTGGTTCAATGTTAAAGATAATACATATGTCAGTAACTATATAAAAAGAAAAAATATATATAGGGTTTTTAATATGGTAAAGAATATTTTATTCAGATGCATTGACAACGTTATAAGAAATGCATTAATAACCCGAATAAAGAACACCTTTCATAATTAATGCAAGTATAAAAAGTAATCTTTAATAAGTTATAGCATTTTTTACTTTAAGGCATTAAAATACCCTTGTAGTAAACATTTGTTATATAATATTTTAAATAATATTGTTCTATCAAATGACTATTACAAATTGTAATAATAATTGTAGTTTACAATCATGAACTTGTACATCTAGTTCGTACTCTCATAAAAATCCTTTGTGGCATTCCACAAACTGCCTACTTTTTAGGGCATCTGCAAAAAAAAAAAGAGCGAACATATCCTAGCAATCATCCAATCAGCTGACCTCCTTCAAAACGCACAGCGTATGCAATCAACCGTTATGACCCGCAACCATCTCACATTGCATAGGCACAACACAGGTCAAAATAATATAGTTAAAATTATGTATATTCTTGTATTTTATTGTTTTATCTCGAATCATTACAAAATATTTTACTAAATCGATACAAGTTTTTATAAAAAATTAAAGAATCACTCGCATTGCTTTATTATTTTGGCCGCAACTGTGGCCTATCCATTTGAAGTAAATTCTCTCGCCGCACTTTTATGTTTACGCTCATTTTTTCGAATTGTGCCCGAGATGATGTCGACGTCAACATCCTCGTCACCAGAGTGCCAACCTTATTTCCGCTTCCGCCATACCTCGTCCTTGTCTCGTCCCGGGCCTTCTCGTTCGCTCTCGTGTGTTTATTTGCAATGAGTTTTGCATAATTCGCGCATTTGTTTCGCTCACTCTTTCCCTCAGTTTTTCCTATATTTCGCGTTTTTTCCACCATTCGTTTTCTTTTTCATTCACGTTTTAGCCTTTGTCTTTCGTGCCTTCGCCCCCAGGCATTTTGATTTTTGAGCCAGAATCGACGGGAGGTGGCTGCTGGGATCCGGCTGTTTGGGGAATTTCCCCCAAAACCATACAAGCTTCGACTGAAATATTCGACGGGCTTAGCTGAATTTGCATTTTTATACAAATATATTTGAAGAGTGTTTGTTGTGTGGGAGTTTCGCCTGGATTGGATTGGATGAGCTCTAGATGAAGGGGCGTCCTAGGCCGGCAGCTTGGAGTGGGCCAAGGTAGTTTGTTGTCTGGCTTTTCGAGGGAAAGGATTAAGAGGCCCGTTTGCACAGATGTCAAGCGCATATCCGCTACCCAACGCATTGCGGTTTTGTGATTTTTATTACGCTGCGGCGGCTCCTGGAAGTCGATAGCGTTAATTAAATATGTCTACCTCGTCACGTAATAAGCACAATCATGATTGTATTAATGCTAAAGTTTTTTATATTTATTTTGTTGTGTTAAAATCAGGGATTTTTCAAATTTTCTCAAGTGAAACATTTATAACAATACAACACTTTTGAAGAAATCTTTATGAATTAAAAACTGCGGCTAATTCAGAATAAATTTCAAAATAAAATAATACGTTGAAAGTAAACTTAACATCAAAGTAATATTTTAAGTGTAAAGAGTAAAAGGCAAGGGTTACACATTTCAAGCCTTTTAATGACTTCCCCATTTTAATTACTTATTTTATTTTCATATTAAAAATATATCATTTATTTATTTATTATATTATGTATTTGTCTACTCCTCCTACCATATACAAAATTTTATTTTTCGCCTAGGAAACTATTACAATTCAAATATATATGAAGGGTATCGTTAATACCCCTAAAAATACCATAACAAATGATGTTTTTACATCTTTTATGCATACATTTATCTAGTTCCAAAATCAAGCCAATCAGTTTAACATCTCGAAAAGTTAGGGAACCTAAGTTAATATTTTACGTTCTGAATATTTAAACTTTAAAACTCTAAGTACGTTAGTTTATTGTCAAAACCAACTTACCAGTGTCAATTTTTTTGTCAACAGCATGATCGTGGGCGCAAGTACGAGGTGGATGTGAAAACGCGCGAGGAAATTACATCGCTGATTGCACATCACGTGACGGCCGTTAATTACATTTACCGCAACACAAAGTTCGACGGACGCACAGAGCATCGCAACATTCGCTTTGAGGTAAGTACACAGACAAACACACCTGCAACAAGGCTCCGTCAGGCGCCGGGCAGTCAATGATGATGAGCTAAGGACAAAGCGGCGGAAAACCCCCTTTAAACTCCAAACCGACCGCAACCACCCGCTGGTAGCTGGTTAAATGTTGTATCGCCGCGATGTGCCGACAGGTCTCAAGCGGAGTATGTGTATTAAAGGGACAGCTTGTGATATCGCCAAACATTTCTAGCTTGTAATACGAATCAGATAACAATTGAAAATGTATACCCGAAATGCGATATATTTTCGACAGCTTTTATTATGTTATGTCTGTTCTGGACAAGAGTAATTATTGCTTCAAAATCACCGGACTTCAAACTAAGGACTTAAAATTGCTTGAATTGAAACAATAACATATCTCAAATGTAACCGTTTGAGAGTTAAATTTATGACAAATATCGTTTGAGAGTGAAATTTATGACAAATATCGTATTAAACAATTTATTGATTTTTGTAGGTGCAACGAATTAAGATTGATGACGACTCCGCCTGTCGCAATTCCTACAATGGACCTCACAATGCGTTCTGCAATGAGCATATGGACGTCTCCAACTTTTTAAATCTCCATTCTCTTGAGGATCACTCTGACTTTTGCCTGGCCTATGTGTTTACCTACAGGTTGGTTATTGGCTAATGCAGCCTCTATATTTTGAGAGTGACCCTTGCTAATAATAATCATATATTCTTTTTACAGAGACTTCACTGGCGGAACTTTGGGCCTAGCATGGGTGGCCAGCGCTTCGGGTGCCTCTGGAGGTATCTGCGAGAAGTATAAGACGTACACGGAAACGGTAGGCGGACAATACCAGAGCACGAAGAGATCTCTGAACACGGGCATCATCACATTTGTGAACTACAATAGTCGCGTTCCTCCGAAGGTGTCTCAACTGACGCTGGCCCACGAGATTGGTCATAACTTTGGATCACCGGTAAGCTGTCTGGATAAATCTTCTTCATAATATTTGGTATTTGGTTATACAACTATAAAATTCTGGCATTAATCGTGAAATAGGTTTAATTTTTAGTTTTAAATACTAAATATTTTATGGACAGTCGATCTCCCTAAAATATCTATAACTTTGGTTAATTTTCTGCCTATTTGTAGCACGATTACCCTCAAGAGTGCCGTCCAGGAGGTCTCAATGGAAACTATATTATGTTCGCCAGTGCCACCTCTGGCGATCGTCCAAACAACTCCAAATTTTCGCCCTGCTCGATCCGCAATATTTCCAACGTACTGGACGTACTGGTTGGCAATTCAAAGCGGGACTGCTTTAAGGCCTCTGAGGGCGCCTTCTGTGGTAACAAGATCGTAGAATCTGGCGAAGAGTGCGACTGTGGATTTAATGAGGATGAGTGCAAGGATAAGTGCTGCTACCCGCGCCTGATCAGCGAGTACGACCAGTCGCTTAATTCAAGCGCCAAGGGATGCACGCGACGGGCCAAGACACAGTGCTCGCCCTCGCAAGGTCCCTGCTGCCTGGCCAATTCCTGCACTTTCGTGCCCACTAGCTACCACCAAAAGTGCAAGGAGGAGACGGAGTGCAGCTGGTCGAGCACATGCAACGGAACCACCGCCGAATGTCCAGAGCCACGGCATCGGGATGATAAGACTATGTGCAACAACGGCACAGCCCTGTGCATTCGAGGTGAATGCAGTGGATCACCCTGCCTGCTCTGGAACATGACCAAGTGCTTCCTCTCGTCATCGACGCTGCCGCACGTGGACAAGCGCAAGCTTTGCGATCTGGCCTGCCAGGATGGTAATGATATATCCACCTGTCGCAGCACCAGCGAGTTTGCTGCCAAGTATAATATTCAGAAGGGAGGAATTAGTCTGCAACCAGGCTCGCCCTGTGACAACTTCCAGGGTTACTGCGATGTGTTCCTTAAGTGCCGAGCAGTGGATGCCGATGGTCCGCTGGTGCGACTTAAGAATCTGCTGCTGAATCGGGAGACCCTGCTTACGGTGGCCGAATGGATAACCGGCAACTGGTATCTTGTGGTGCTGATGGGCGTAGCCTTCATCGTTGTAATGGGTGCATTCATTAAGTGCTGTGCCGTACACACACCCAGTTCCAATCCCAAGAAGAGGCGAGCTCGACGCATCAGCGAAACTCTAAGAGCTCCCATGAACACGTTGCGAAGAATGGTAAGGCTCAGACTATAAAATATTCGATTTACCTTAAAGATTGAAAGTATTTCGCATCATGTTTTTTCTTATCAGGAAGTTTTGCCAGTTATTAATTTAATTTAACTTTTTCTAGCAACGTCACCCGCATCAGAGGGGAGCTGGACCCCGCAGCATTCCACCGCCGGCCCATGAGGCGCAACACTATCCCCGTGGCGGAGATGGTCGAAGTGGTGCCGGAGGCGGAGGAGGAGCCGGTCGCCATGGCGGCTCCCGGTCGCAGCACCACCAGTCACATCCGCACGAATGGGATCGCCATCAGGGCGGCCACTCAATCGTCCCATTGCCCACCGGCGGCAGTCACTCGAGCCGGAATGCCCCGGCGAACCAAGCACGGCGCAGCGATGGACGTGGTACACGGTCCACGAGTAGCGGACGGCCGCAGCCCGGAGCAGTAGGAGCAGCCGGAGGCTCATCCAGCGGGGCATCGCGATCACATGGCGGGTATGGAGCCGAACAGGCATTGCCGGGTACCATTGGTGGCGGTGTGCAGGCGGCCATGAGCGGCGGTGGTGTTGTGGCAAGGGCACAGCTGCCGTTGCCATTGCCGCCGCCCAATGCACAGCAGCAACTGCAATTGCAGCAACCACAACAACAGCAACAACAGCCACAACCGCTGCAACTACAGCAACCGGCACTTTCGCCGCAGCAGCAGCAGCAACAACAGCAAGCGTTCTACACGCCGAAAGGTGTGTGTTCCCCCTTCCTTCGAGAGATGGAGCCCTGAGTTGGTAGTTTGCCCCCAGACACACTGCTCCTCCGTTTTCTCACCTCTGTTTTCCAGTTTTCCACGAATTTAATTTGTCAATTTTCTTTTCGTTTGCGAAATGCGCTAAAAATTCAGAACTTCCACCACGCAATAAGTCCCGATCATCACGTACCAACAACACCTCCACAACCACAACCACCAACTCATCCAACGCGGCCGCAAGCAGCGGGGCGGTAACGGGCTCGGGCTCAGGGGCGGGCAGTAGTAGTAAAAACAAGAGCGGGAAGAGCGGCAAGGCCAAAGATGCGAAGGTACACAAGTCGCAGGCCAGCAGCAGTCGCAGCAGCAGCAAGGATAAGGCTGCCACCAAGCCAGTTCGCCGCAATATCGTTTATTAGGAGCGGACCACACCACATCACATTGCCATACAAAATATTGAAAGACAGAGAGCCCGAACCTCAGAAAGACTAACCAAAAATGCCCGCTGCCAGTCATCGATCCATGAGTTGTCGCTTCCCACCTACCACCACCAAAACACAAAAAAAAATATATATAAAAAAACCAAAATGATATTCCATTTGACCGATGCAATTGGTATGACCATTGTTACTTTCTTTTCCCCCATTTTTATTCGATTTCCCCCGTTTTGGTTTGTGACTGACCCCATTAATTGTTTTGGTCGTACTTTTGTCTCCTATAATTGTTTGGTCGTTCTTGTATCCGCATCCTCTCCCCCTGGCATGTGTCCGTTCTCTGGATTTCCCCTTGTTTGTTATTTGCTCCGACTTCCCTTTAGTTTGTTGATTATGATTTGTACTGTTGTTGTGTTTGTTATTGCATGAGCATATGGATATTTTAATTATCACCTCCTACACCAATAAGTATATTATCTAACAATTTACTAATTATATTAAATAAATACATATAAGCAAGGAGATGGGCCTAACCAAACAAAACCTTTGAATTCAGAGCTTTTAAAGAACAGTTGACCGTTTTGGGCTCTCATAAAATAAGACTCATTTACGGTCAGCTGTTATTAATAAGTTGTTTGTTGTACATCTTTGTATTTACCCTTAGAGCACAATGTTCTGCCGACTTATATATATTTACTTGTTATTTAGTTGTTTAAATATTTTAAACACATCAATAGACACAGAAAATGCAATGAAAAAATAATTTCTTGATTGCTACCATTAATTTATTTAACACCAATAACAATTCTTACCAGCATATGAAGCATTTTTAAACTTTATTAAATCCTCCACATGTTCTTTGTGTAAATTTTGAGTACTTACTAACAACACTAATACCAGGAATGAAAAAAATAATCCAGACTTTACTAATTTCTATTATTTGCTTTGCTTCCCAGGCGTCGCGCCGCCGCCGCTACAAGTAAGCTTTAGTCGGCCGACATCGTTGCACGAACAGCAGCAGCAGCAGCATCTCATGCAGCAGCAATTAGAGCCACACGATCAACACGCCTATGCCGATGCATATGCGGCCTTGGGGCGTGGCCAATATGAGTCCACAGGGCGGGCGCCCAGCAATAGCAACAGCAAGGTTTGACAGCCAAAACCGGCGATGGAGCGGCCGAAAACGCGGCCAAAGGCGAAACGAATCAAGCAGGAGCAGCAGCCAACAACACAGCCCCAAAAACAGCAGAAAAAGCAAAAGCAAAAACAACAAAAATCAAATGAACTCAAATTAAATGTAAATGTAATTTTTATGCTAATTATTTTTATTTAAACCATGTTTGTATGCCACAAGGAAAAAAGCAGCCACAAGAACAAAACAAAAAAGAGACGGAAAAAAATTGCGACAATTTCATAAAATAGAAAAAGCTAAAAGTGAATGATATTTTTGAATAAATAAATTTGGAGGCAGATACGAATGCAAATTATGATTAATATATAAATCATTAAAAATAACAAAAGGCATACATAATACACGTAAAAACTGAACCCAAATATATGCATTTGTATGTATATATATTTGTTAGGCTTACACAACAAATATTAAATAGCGCAGCAGCCACAACACACAAATATGAATACATACAAGGGAAACAAACGTTTAATGTATGACAACAAAAAACATTCTATATACGGTGGTCAGATTTCTAAAGGCTTCATGCCTTGCCAACAAAATTAATTAAACATTTGATATCGCAAAAAATGTGTTTTGTACAAAAAAAGTAAAATAAATAAAAACTGTTCGAATTAATTAAGCGGGCGTCATCGAGAAGAGCGGAAACAGCAAAGCATTTAAATTGTATTTATCTGTACCGAAGGCTAACAGTTTAATTAAAGCCGTCAAAATTGCATTTGTAAACTAGCAAAGAAAAAAACTCATAAAACCAAAAAAAAATAACATGAAACCAAGAAATATTACACGAAAAACCGAGACTTCAAATTATATACGATATGAATCTTTCAGCCCTTTTAATGTGTTTGTTTTAGTAGCTTTGATTGTTTCCCGATCATCTTTTCCTTGTGCAGAAAGAAGAAGCAAACAAAGTAACTAATTTTTATATATTTCACGTATTTTTACTATCTTAGGTACAATTTTCTATTGTCAATTTTGATTAGTATTAGGTTTAAAGCTTTATGTTTTAGGAAGCTGGTAGCAAGACCGCCACTGATTACGTTTAATGTTATCTATCATGTATGTAAATTTATATCTGCCCACATAGAAGTGTATTTTTATGTAAGTATTTGTACTGCAAACGGAGTCTGTGTGTGCTTGTTGTACAGACTCTTAAGTTACTAGTTTATGTTTTTTGTTTTGTCTGAATTTTGTACTCGGAAGCCTCAAGCATAATACTGCAAAACACAGAGTATCGACTGATGCACAACTCCAAGAAAAGGCGTTTTTATATGTAACTTTCGGTTGACTTACTCTCATTTTTATTCTCTATTGTTTGTCTACTCAAGAGATCTGCTGATAAAATGTATTCAATCCCGTGATCTGTGTTAGCTTAATTTTTAAAACAATTCATGCAATACTCTGCTTAATGAATAACATCAAACTCTTGTAAATAAACTATGAAATACATACAAACTAAAATATATAGTAAGTGGAATACATTGAAATTGAAAATTATACAATTGCAAAATAAGTTTACAAACAAAACATACTTACATAAATTGATAAAAGAAGTCTGTGTATTCAATTTAAATTGGCAAATGAAATATGCAGAAGAACGAAACAAACAAAAAGCGAACGAAGCAAGTCTAAGCTTTGGGTTTTCTCAAACAAAGTAGCAGACAAAGAACAACAACAAAAAACATTTAACTATTAATTTAAATTTAATAAATAAAGAATTAATTAATTGACTTTAAGTAAACTAATTAATAATGATTATGGAAAACTTAAAACAAAAAAGAATGATTATGAGAAATGATAATAAAAACAAGGAAACAACTATTTTATAAAATACAACAAATTGTTGGCCTCTATTTGGGCGAGAAGTGGAAAAGAGAAACTTTAAAATATCCATAATTAGAAAATACCAACAACAATAACAATGTAAGTAATATACATTTTTTATTGATTTTTTTTTACGCCCGGCAATTGGCTGATCATCGAAATAGTCTTGCCTAAAAATCCATTCCCAAACTAAAGACAGAACCGAAGAAGTCCACAAAATTCTATTCTATCAAAGAGTCATTTTAAATAATTTAATTTTATTTATTTAGTTGACAATTAAATGTTTAAGGCACTTTAAAAACATTCCTATTAGTTTACAAATACTTAAAAATTAGTGTACAAAAACAGTTTGGTTAAAAACGAACAAGACGAACACAAATTCGCAGAAGACTCTGTCAATGGCAAATGAGTCTTTCCCAGTTAAGCACGTATCCGAGAAGCCTTCTTGCTCTTGTCGGCCTTGGGTGGTGGTGGTCCACTGCGTCCAGCCTGCATGTGCCGGTTGTAGATGCTGTCGGGAAATATTGAGAATGAGTTGAATATAATTGCTCATACTTCTAAGCAGCACTTACATTTTGTAGGTCTCAGTTTTGAGATAGTCGATAACATGGCTTATGCCCAGAAGATATTGCTCGGCAATGGGATTCACCCAGGGATTCTCCTCCATCTTCATCACCGATTTGTTGCTTAGCAGATCCAGCTGGGAAATCTCCGGCGGCAAGACTTGCAACCTATTGTTCTGAATGTGCAGCTCCCTCAGTCGCACCAGGTCTCCAACTTCGCGGGGCAGCTCCAACAGATCGTTGTCGCGCAGCCCAAGTATCTGAAGGTTTTTCAGTTGACCAACTTCCTTGGGTATGTACTCAAAATCGTTGTCGCCCAGATATAAGGCACGCAGCGTCTCCATGCCAAAGAAGTTGCCAGGCAGAACCTGCTCATTCAGATTGTTGTAGGACAGGTCCAGGACTTCCAGCACGGGGAAAGCGCCAAAGCCTCTCGGCAGGTTAATCAGCCGATTTATGGACACGTTCAGGATGCGTAGCTTGGGCATCGATGACAACGAGACGGGCAGTTCGGTCAGTTGATTATTAGAGAGATTCAGAATTTCCAGATTCAGCAAATTGGCGATGCCCGGACTAATCACACTGATTTTGTTGTGCGACAAAGTCAGACGCGTGATGTTGGACATGTTGACTGCAATAAATGGCATAAGCATTTAAAAAAGACGGATTAAACTTAAAATATGTCCAAAATTATTAAAATACATATGGATATTACTCCCACTATCAAACAACATTTTACAAAATCTTCAAATTCGTCAAAGTATCTTAAAAAGTATCTAAAAAATACATTCTTTATAAATATGACTGATGCTAATTTTCCACAGGGCATAAACGTAAACAGCTGACTCTGCACGCAACAAGTATAGACGCCGAGTGTTGGAGCGCGATGGATACATTAGCAAAGGCATGCGCACTATTCTAGCCTTACTAAATTTAATAATCTAACAAAATCTAAGATATTTTTCCAGAAATTACTAAAATAAAGAGTCATTACATGCAAAGATTAAAAATATTACGTTATGAAAAAGGTTTACGTTTTTACAATGTTCGCTGAACAAACATATGTGTGACAACGCACATACATACATATGTTTGTGTGTATGTAATATGTTGTCGTCATCGCACAAAATAAAACTATAATTTGATCTCAATTAAACATAAATCTACGATTAAGCTTAAGTCAATGCTCCAGTGTTTAATTACACAAACAACATGGGAAGAACTCATTATCGATAAATATATCCATTTGTTGTTTTGGGCGAGGTCTCATTTTGCGTGGGAGTTCTCTTGGCAGAGGGACTTGTGCTCCTAAAGCAAAAAATCGTTTTAGTTTTTAATCCTGATACTTACACAATCCAGGCAGCTCCTCGAAGGAGGTCAGGCCCTTGTCTACCAAGTCCAGTTCCCGGTTTTGCGTTTCCCGGGCTTCATCCAATACTTTCTTTGCCTTCGACATCTTTGCGTTTACTGGTAGACACTGACTCATTTTCAGTGTGGCCAACTCAATGCAGTGTGAATGAAAATATAAATTACTAACATAATGTTAAATACATTTATATATCATAAAAGAAGTTTGAAAACAAAATGATATCAAGTTTAAATTATGAACAAAATATTTTACGAAATAAAAATTAATGATAAAATAAGCAAGAAATGTAAAATATGTAAGAAACAGCGGTTGTAAAAACCTAAAACCAATGGTTGGCGCCACTGAGAAATGTAATAAAGCAGCCATTTCATTTTCATTCATTTTATGGTTAAAATTTTTGTAATTTTTGTTTATTAAAATTATGGTTTTTTAATTTATGGCTTAAAATATATTTTGTTTTTTAAGATGTGTCTCAAATTTAAGGTCAACATTGGGTTAAAATTTATACCTTTCGTATACAATCAATGGTTTTTCTCAAAAGATTTTACAAAAATAAGCTTGTACCTTGTGGCTTTAAAACTGTGTAAAATTATGCTACCAGTTAATCTAAAACTATGTTGCTGCACTTTTCGTTTGCATATGTTTCTCAGTAGGCTATTTTCATCACTTTTTCATCACTATGGTGCACATTTTGCATTTTCTTATGTATTAATTCCATAAAAAGAATACACTTGACCTGGTTTTCGAAAGCAAAAATAAAAGTTGTATAAAAAAACGGAAGACTTCCGTTTCCCTTTTAATTTTTAGAATAATTATATGACATTCACCTTACAAAGTAAATCACGTTTTTTTTGTTATTTTGTAATTCTTCCGCAGAAGTTAATCACGAAAATAGTCGAAATGCGGAATGCGTCGTGCGTCGCGCGGTCTTCTCGAGTGACTGAGGTAATCTCCCGCCGCGTCAATGAGATCGATGAAGGCACAGTGGGAAAAAATCCATTTTATTGCATTATATCTGGTTTTAATAATAACGCTCTAAAAACAAGAAAACACATATTCAAATGTAAACTATAACCATTTAATTTACTTATTTTACTGTGCGCTCTTAAAATAGAGGGAATATTATTCCCATTCAAACTTGTTTTGGTAAGGGACAAAGAAACTGGAAACTTTATTATTTTTTCAACTTATATATAGAAATTTAAATTTAATTTAAAAATAAATCATCGCAAAACATATTGTAGTTTATTTATTTAGACTTTTTAACTTGTGGATCGTCGTTAGAAAAGTAGAAATAACTTTAATCTGGGTTACATTTTTTACCATGGCAGAATGTTATCATTGTGGATAACTACCCATTATTAAAAATCTAGTTACGGTCCTAAAAATACTCCAAACGCATAAAAACACTTTAACCATTTAAATCCAATACTCTATCGGTCAACAAATTTTGACGTCTTTTCTTTCTTCTCTGTATGAAATAAATCGCAGTTTTAGAAGTCCGAAACCTTTTTTTCATATTAAATATTATTATTCTATATTTATTATTTAAGCTATTTAGAATTTGAGCAGAGTTTGTTTTAACTTTTAACTTCAAACGTTAGCATTTATGCAATATAATATACTTTTTCCAATGTGCAAAGTGGATGTGGGCGACAAGCAAGCTGTTGGGGAACTACACACAGCCGATGATGACTGGGGGCTGGTTTGACCAACTCTGATACTCAGTCGACGCTACCGGCAAAAACAAAAGCGACTCAACCAAACCCGATATAAGATGTTCGGTGTTTGTTAATTTTATTTTATATATTTCGTATTTTTCCGCGGCATCCTCGCTAAGGAGGAACCAGTTTGTATCAGAGCTATGATGTTGCATTTCAAGCCGAAAAGCCACAGAGTTGACATTGTCATTTTTCACATTACGTTTCATATCAAAATATCCTTTCTCGTATGATTCAATTTTTTAACTTCTTTAAAATAATAAATTAGCCTTAATCATAGAAAGAAAAATATATAAATAAATAAATAAATAAATAAATAAGTAAATAAATAATAAATAAACAATAAATAAATAATAAATAAATAATAAATAATAAATAAATAATAAATAAATAATAAATAAATAATAAATAATAAATAAATATTTACGAAAGCTAAGTTTGTATAATTCTAATTTATAAAAATTTCAAACGTTTGCCGAATTATTATTTAATGAATCATTTTTAGGATTCTTATATATATTAGGGTTTATTGCATTTTATTTGGTAATTGTTAAAAGTGTAGAATCAAATTATATTTAACTGCAATTATTTTGAAAAAATCGTAAATGTCAGATATTATCCACCAAAATCATCAGAAATAGCGGATATGATTAAGTATCGCATTTTCCTCTATGTTGTCTGGCTTTGCAAATTCAGCGACAGCATGAAATAGAGCATTCTCTTCGCTTTGAAGACTTATTAAAAATTTTCTGGGTAAATCAAAGGAAAATATTACTAGAGATGTGTGGCTCGCATCTGGGATTTCATACCTAACTAGACGATGAACGTGAAAACATATATTTTTGCTCTTTTGCTCTTGTGCTTTTTCTCTGCTTCGGTTTGTGAAAAGCCGGTTAAACGCGTCTGTAAGTGAAAACGTTTAAGTCTTAACGGCATCATCTAATAAGTATTTATCTTCAGTTTGCGTAGGAAGAGTGACTTATGGAGAATGTATCAAACTCTCGGAGCCATGCAAACATAACCGTTTTGAATACAAATATTGCCCACCTAATACTTCATGCTGCAATCGGATGTGACACTAATTTATCAATTAATATTAAAAGTTCCAGAAAATAACATAATTGGTGTGTTGGATATTTCGGTGTTATTAATACTTGTTTTAAATTTACTTATGCTCTCTGACCAGGGTTTGAAAAGATACGCTGCCGTCGTAGTATTTTGTTTTTCTATTGCTAGCGCTGTCACTTTGGCGAGAGGAAAAGCAGAGCAGTAGCAGTAAAATTGAAAAGTTTGTGCTCTGCTCCGAGTTTTCCGAGTTGTTAACTATAGCCAGGTGCTATAGCAGGAAATGTAGAAAATGCTCTGGGGATCAGTAGCTTTAGTAAAAATTTTAGAGCAAGATGAGAGCAGACCAAATGGAATTTGGAGTTTGGAATCACAAGTTGCCATTTCGAAACGCGTTTAGAGAAAATAATTTTGGCACTTTTAAGTATAAGTTCATTCGTTGCGTAGTAATGGAATCAGGAAATAAGGCCAAGAACATTTAAAAATACTTTGATGAGCTTGATGCTGAGCTTTATTTAGGTCCACTTCATCTATTGTCTACTTGTAGTCACGATTACGTCCAGTACCAACCTAAGTCAGTAAGGAAGCTTAGGAAAATAAAAGTAACGTTGCAGAATAAGAAATATATAAAATTAACAAAAACAAATACATGTGAGAGCGCAGCACATACTAAAATTCCATTTGCTCTGCTCTCATCTTGCTCTAAAATGTTTACTAAGGTTACTGATCCCCAGGACATTTTCTAAATTATCTGCTATAGCACCTGGCAATAATTAATAAGTCAGAAAAGTCGGAGCAGTGTTTCCGACTATACTAATGAGGGAAGATATCACAATATTGGTAATACTTGGGTAATTATTAGGAAGTCGGTTTTGTTGCCAAAGAAACGCACACCTCGATCCCGATTGCAGGTCAATCTGAGCCTCCAATTGGTGTGTACTTAAGAGTGGAGTGGAGCCTTCTCAAGAAATCACGAGATCCTCTCAAGGAATTAAAACTGCAACTCCAAGTCGACTATTATCTATTTACTAAACGACTACTAAATCTTATGGAATCAAACATAATTCTAAAATATGCATATGTACGTAACATTAATTGTAAGTCAGTGACGTATACTCCAAGGTAGCTACAAACAGAGGATTACAAAAAATCGGACCGTGGAGAAAAAATTAAAAATCGCCTAATTTATTTTAGTCTAAGGTTCTTGCACAGTTTCCACTTTATTTACCAGCTGTAGTTATTCTCCGATGTCCCAAATTTTGTCTGAGAAATAAGGAGACCCTCAGCTTTAGCCTGTTTTTGGCTTTTTTAATTACACCATTGCTGCTCCAGTTGTTGATGCTCTTGTGAATATCTGATATATGCCTGTATGTATGCGGGTGAGCCTCCATTTTGGCTTTCGTATTAATTTTCATTTCGCCGGTTGTCGAATCCGCAAAACAAAAGTTTGTCTTATGCGCCTTGCGCTGCATAATTTGCGTGTTGCATATATTTTTTCAGTTTTGCCCCGGCTGGGGCAGAGATTGGCAGGAATGATGGCGAGTGCTTTGGCTGTTGGGGGCTGCACACACTTCCGGCACATAAAATATGCAAAACAATGCAGGCTCTCGCCTGGCCAGCAAAACAACAACAATGGGAGCAAAATAAAAACTTTCCCTGCCTTTGGCCCAAAAATTAATTTTTGTTTTAGATGGCGCGCAGATTTTCCGGCTGCATTTTCGACTGCACTGCTAATGCTGCGGCACCGCCAACCAACCACCGACCACTGGCCGTAATTTTTGTTTTAATTAACTTTTTGTTTGCTTTTTTGTTGCCAAACTTTTGCAACTCTGCGAAAATTGTGCTAATTTTGAAATGGTATGCAGTCCAGTTTTTCGAAATCTATTTTTCATACTCAAAAATCCGTCCGTTGCATTTATGATGACCGATGGGCAGAAAAGCTATAATACAAACATATATCATTTGATCCAAAATAATACTTATATAATTTATTCTTTTTAAGTATATGCACCTATTTCGAAATCAAATAAATCGTCTAAATTATCTAAGATAATTTCCTAACATTTATAAACAAGTTATCATGTTTTTCACCCCGACATTGCAATATTTTAGGCAAAAGTACAATAGTGTTCATGCTTAAAACACAAAATTAAATATTATCAAAGAATTTTACTTTAATTTTTGTTAAAATAAATCAAATAATCTTATCAAGACAGATCACTATAAGAGTGTTTTAAATTATTTTCCTTCTGTAAAATGCAAAATATTTCATTTGGGCTTATTTCGAGTACCACGTCAGGCGGGGCTTTAATCCATTCGTTGAAGGGTCCGTAATAATACATTTTTCATTGCCAAACACATTTAGAATTGTTAAATGCGTCTGCTTATTTGGTCAGACTTTCGCTTTGACAATTTGCGGCCATAAATTCGCATTACCCGCGGCCCGATTTGCATTAGGTTTATGGAAATGTCGCAGTGAGTATGCGCGATAAATATTCGATCTGGATTCAAGTTAATTGATGGTGCTTGCATGCCGACAGGCTGCATTGTCCGCACTAATTTGTGCCCCTTTTCCCGGCATTGACCACATCCAGAAAGAGTTGTCGGTCGGCTCGTCCGGCTGATTGAATAGCTCAAAGTGAGCCCAAGCTGGCCCAGGCCCAGACCCAGTCCCAGTCCCAGAGTCCGGCTGGGTAACAGAAATATAAATGACTCTCCGCCTCCAACAGCTGTCAACACACGGACATGGGCGCCAGCTTTTGGGCCGCACTGCCTGGCAGTTGGTCGCTTACTTTATTCCTGGCAATTTTTCAATGCGCTTTGTTTACCCAGGCCCAAGGCAGCTGGCACAAAGCCCGAAAGCGTAGGCACCAGGCCATGGCAATCATTGGCAACGGTTGCTTTGTAGCTTCATTGAGGCCTCGACCACAGGATGTGCCTTTTGCCGTCTTGCACTTACTTATCCGGCTCTCAGCTCCCAGCTCCCGGCTCCCGGCTCCCATACGCCCCATCGTCCATCCATCCATTCGCCAGCTCCGTGCCGTTTGATTTACTTCAAACAATTGGCAACATCATACATCAACGCGCTTTTGTTTTTGTTCGGGGTTTTCTCGTTATCCTTTTTTGCTGAGCAAATCCTTCTTCTGGCCAGACCCTTTATCGGCTTTCGTCTTTGTCCCTGGTTTTGCTCGATTGGTTTAGATTTTGCCTGCTCCTTGGCATTATGACAGTGGCAAGTTTATGGAAATATGAAGGAATACAAATTTCCTAAAATTTATTGTAATAATTTATGTGTTTTAAAATAAAATGTTTTTTAAATCAAGAAAAACTGTGAAACTCAAGGTACCTTTATACGTGTAAAAACCAAAATTAGTGCACGAATGATGGCAAAACTAATCCATTTTAATTAAAGCAAATAATGTTCAATTTTTAAAGTGATGGCGGTTAGTAATTCGCACACAAAGGGATTATACTCATACACTTATACAACGAGTGAAAAAAGCGTAAAAATCAGAATACAAATCCGAAACAAATGGAAATAATTATTGGTGAACAATGAGGGGATAAGGTTAGATAAACGGATTTAAATTACGAACTTTGTCTGTATGTAAAATGCATAATTCATAATTAAGCACATGGCGAATGAATAAAATTTCATATTAATTTGTTGACAATGGTGAATTTATTAGCCACACAAAAGGCTAAAATACTGTAGATTACAAAGCGATTAATTAGTGCCGAAGCATTCGGACTGTCAACAAATATTTAGCTGCTCATTAGTTCCTCGCCGCCGAGAGACCTTATGTAGGTCCGACCTGCATCAAGTAT
Source organism: Drosophila truncata (assembly GCA_008042515.1). Taxonomy (NCBI): domain Eukaryota; kingdom Metazoa; phylum Arthropoda; class Insecta; order Diptera; family Drosophilidae; genus Drosophila; species Drosophila truncata. The sequence goes on along the minus strand of VNJQ01001656.1, from coordinate 18,096 downwards.
ACGCACCTTGCTCATTGGAATTCAGTTTGAGTTCTGCACTCCCGACTCACCTCAAGTAAGCCTCGGCGCAAGTCTTCCGCAACATAAGCCGCAGTGATGAAAAGAACAGACTCACGGAAAAATAGGAAAATTGTCTGAGCCGGGGAAAACTACTTGTTATTCAGTGCGTTGAACTTCGTTTAGCTGGGCGAAATGTTTTAGAACTCGTTAGGGCTTCCCAGCAACGGGCAGAGATTGAGCCGGAGTCCTGACAGGCTGCCAGCTCATCAATGCAGTCGAATATAGCCCCGAGTCAGTGAATATCACTGGGTAATCGATTTAGCTTCAACTGTTGCCTGCCGTTAAATTTGGGAAAATAAAGAGTGACAACTGGGCCGAGACAACAAATTATGCAACCATAGATTTATTTGTACAGATGCCACCTTATATTTTTTACCGAGTGACTAAAAATGTACATATACCTAGGTATATATTGTAGTAGGCTAGTATAGGGTATTACACACTAAGCTAAGTAAACCTATGTTAAACCTAAGTAATCGATAGTAAACCTATGTTAAACCTAAGTAATCGATAGTAAACCTATGTTAAACCTAAGTAATCGATAGTAAACCTATGTTAAACCTGAGTGATCGATATCAAGAGGATGTTAAAGCTAAGTTAAGAGAACGGATGAAAAGCACGAGCAATTCTGTATGATCGAGTTGAAGAAACAAGACGCACAAAGTTATTAAAGTGTTATAATTAAACCCTCCTCCCACAATATCCTCATCTATATTTCAATTTAAGTCGTCTACCGCGAAGGGATAGAGAGAAAGATACAAACCGACTGTAAGTTGTGGCATTTCCTACCCAATGATTTTTGTATTGTCCCTAATGGTCAACAAGTTTTCAGGGTGCAACCAACATTAAAAAGGATAAAATAAGTTTTTATTGATTTGACAAGCTCGTTTGATAGTTAACACATGTTGTATAGTTGGTTGCACTTAATAATTGGCATGAAACGCTAAAGTTCGGACAGCTTAGCCGCAAAGGAATGCGAAGTAATTGCACAAGCTATGGCCATAGGAGAAGGGATTCGAATGATTTCAACCAATTACGAAAATCAATTCAATTTGCTGGCTTCCCAGCTGAGCACAATGGAAATCAAAACGAACCAGGTACTGGTGCTGGTATGTACTTGAAGCCAACAATAGAAAGCCACGAAAGCAGCTCGATTCGCGCAGTGAGTCGATGATGAATGATTTATTCCAACTTTGCAGTCAAGATAAAGTGCAAAGGAGAAAAATAAACAAAATGCACAAGCCAAAACAGGAACGAATAAAACTAAAGGCGCTGTCGAATTTTATTGGCCAAATTGATAAAGTGGATGTAAAATATCGAAAGGAAGACCATCGATCGATAAGGCAACCGAAGGATTTTAGGGGAGTGACATATTTCATCACGGGTGAAGCATTCGAAGTGCACATTTGGATTAACTTTCGCCGCTTTCTCTTAGCTTTTAGCATTCATAAAAAAGTGATGACTTATTTTTTAATGTTAATGCTTAATGTAAAATTATAAATGCCCATGTTTCCTTATATCTGGTGTCCGTCTGTCTGTTGGTATGAACTAAGAGACACGAAAATTAAAATTGTAAAGTCGACTTCTGAATTAGATAATAAACAGGAATCTTTTTACCCGAAGAAGGTGATACATTCTATTTAGCTTACACTTCTCTCAGCTGGTTAGGTAAGTTTATATGCTGTTTTCTTTTTATTCAAATTGTATTTGATTCAAATTTTGATTCGTTTTAAATTTTAGAAATACCTAAGTTTTAAAATAACAAACAGGTAAAATAATCTAGCTGTTTGTGGCTTCAGGACTTGAAAATGAACTTCACCACCACACACACCCCCGAGGCATCAGAGGATGGAAAGGAATAATCGCATCTCAAACATTTAAACAGATTTACTTTCAAAATGGAGCAAACCGAGAATGGGATGAAGAGAGCGAAAGAGGCTGGGAACAACGCTTCACTTTGCCGGTAAGGCTGTGGAGATACATTCCGGGAGAGGGGCTCGGAGGGTCCTTGTAACGTAACATGCTCAATTTAAAGTGCCTCTGATTTACCAGTGAAACTCAGAGTAAGCCCGGGCGTCTGCTCCTGTGTGTGAGTGTGTGTGTGTGGACAACACGTTCCTCTTTGTTTGGTCTACAAATGGATGAGCCCAACACCAGCACAGGCTGCCGGAGTGCGAGCTAGTTATAGAGAGGGAAAAATTTTGTAGCATAATTTTCGGCGCCAACAATAGACGGACGTGCAGCGGAGCAGCGGATCGGGTAGCGGGGGAGAGCGCAGGCAAGAGACGCGGACGGAAGGACGGGGCAGAGGGGAGAGGGAAGAGGGCATGGGGCAGACAGGAGGCACATGGCATATATCAGCACATGCATCCATAAATCATATTGCTGCAGGCAGGAGCAAAGTGCAGCCAGCCAGGAAACGGCCAGGATCCTTCATCATCCATGAGCTGCTAAGTGTGTGTGTGTGTGCTTAGCAGCCGTGTTGGCTATTTTAAGGATATTTATACTGACAGCGGATTTTTGATGGAAAAACTTTTGTAAATTGCTTTGCGAAGCTCACCAGCACATACACACACACACACACACACACACCCGAAACTTGCTGACCAAAGGCGCAGCTTTAATTTTTGCCTACACCCACAATGCAGAGCCCCACGACATAAGGCTATGTATCCTTTGCCAGTGCACTGTTTGCCTTGGCCAGCCACACTTATTAAATCGACCTCTCCATAGATTTAATGATGCACAGCCTTACAATAGGATGGCGGCCCTCGAAAATTGTAATAACAAAAATAATAATAATAAATGGGGGAAAAAGAGAAACGAAAATGTGTTATTTTTTGCATTTTATTGTCCTGCCTGCTGCAGGTTGTCCTAGTTACATTGTGGCCGCAGTGCATTTTCGCTGTCGCCTTTGTTGTGGCTCTTTTTCGAATAAATTCAATTTTAAAGAGATTTCCAGAACTATTTGTTTCCCTTAGGGATCAATTTAAAAATTTAAACATAAATGTTAAAGCTTATCTGCATTTTAATGTGCGGACACCCCGAAACTTCATAATATTTTTTTAAATATTAAAACTTCTGTTATGAACGAATAAAGTTTATCAATTAAAATTTAAATTGGTAATAACTAGCACAGTATTTTCCTTTAATATTATAAAAAAATATAAAAAAATTTATTTAATCAATCAATAACTGAAGAATTTCAAAAATTCCGACAAATACGGGAGGCATGTCGACTCCCCGACGAGCAGTTTGTAAAAGTGTCTGTTTATTTTCCAGCTTTCCAATTAAATTGGAAAATATTGTGATATATTTTGATTATCTAAATGCCAACAATTGTGGGTGCCAAAACAAAAGCAAAACCCAAGCGCACGAAACGAAAAATGGCGAGCGATTCAAACAGACAAAGCCACATAGGTAAAAATAAATAAATCGCACTAAATGCTGAAAAATAAATCCAATTTAAAAAGTTTTGAGGTCGGTTAGCAAGCAATTTGCAAATTGTTGTCAAACTCAATTATGTAAAGCAAACACGTTTATAAAAAAAAGATAAAAATCACAGTTTTAAAAACGAGTTGCAGCTCATTTTATAAAAAACAAAATATAATGCAAGGGAAAGTTATATAATTAAGTCAGACAATAGTTCGTTGGTACACCTTAGCAATCATAATCCAATTATGTCATTAAAGTTGTTAATGCTCATCCTTTAAATGGGCGTGTAGACTCTTAAAGTATTCTCTTTGATGATCAAATCAGGTCATACAATTAATGGTAAACGCATTAGTATAAAGCTTACAATGGCAGGTGCTATTTACATATTTAAATAGGAAACATTTTTATATTTTGTCAAGGCTTACAGAAAAAAATCTGGGATTCCACATTAAAAATATTTTTTTTTTTGTTCTTTTGGCTTTTTAATTGAAGATTAAAAGGAAAGATTGAATTAGAGCCAATTTGTTTACAATCTACTTGCTTAGGAATAATGATATATCATTTTTTATAGTAAATATGTATATTTATTTTAAAGAAAGGGGCTTTTCTTAATTTTACTATGATTGCACCTTATATTACAGTGCGAAAATAACACAAAAAGTGCGCTCAATTCGTAGGGTAATGTGGAAAAGTTGAACAGCTTACCAGGTGTAAAATTAGCAAACATCTCCCTTATTACTCTATATAAGCAATTTAAAATATATTATATTATATTATATGTATTATAATGTTTACATTTCAAAATTATTTCCTATTTCCAAAGTAAATCAACCTTCGTTTTTAATCAAAAATAAAAACTTTATGCAAGTGTCAACTATGCTTTATAGAGAAAAACAGAAGTTCTTTATTTTATGCCTTCGTTTCGTTTCACTGTGCCCGAGTGATGCAAAGCTAAACAAGGCACAAGGCAAAAAATCTGATGGCCAGGCAGCCGTGCCACGTTTTCGCGTTTGTTGTGCAGCTGCTGGGTGAAAATGTTGCACAGCATGCATAAATAATAAACGGCAGCTATCGCGCTTGCTCTCGCACTCTCACACACAGCGCACACACAGCGCACACACACCAACACACATTATGCACATTTTGCCGTTTTGCAAACCCGCCCAACTGAGGCGTGATGAGCGCGAGGAGACGAGGCTGCTGGGGAAAAACGACTGAGGGAGATGCACGAGCCAGGCAGCTTCTAAATTTATTTTATTAAGTCAAGCACACAGACAGCTCACAGTGTGCAGCTTCCGGCCCGCGATCCCGCCGCGCCCGGCCAACGGTATAAATAAAATAATTTACGGTAACTGCTGACGCTCATCAGGACACCAGGACGAGGATGTTGGCGGCGTGTTGACAAAACCCGGCACAGGATCATCATCATCAGCAGAAGGCCGCTTACAATATACACTCGGCGAAATGGATTCATTTGAAGGTAATTATATTAAATTATTATTATTATTATTAAATTATTACTATATTATTAACCTTACATTAACCTTAACCTTCTTACATTTTGAAGCATAGATTTATTATTCTTTACGTTTGGCTAAATTAATAAGCCCTAAGTATAAGTTTGAATATTATATTTTATATATTAAATATTTTTATTATCATCTGGTTTTGAGCTACCTTTTAAAGTTTTCATAAAAATAATAATATCAAAAGATCGAATAAAAACCTATAAAAATAATAACAAACAATTATTGAAAAGGCGCGTCACACGATCAAAAATGATACCTTTCATATTAGTACGACTGAATAAATGGCCAAATATCAAATTTGATGAAAATATGTTAAGAAGCAGCGGAGTTATGTTTTTTTTTTATTATTTTCCTGATTGTTCCTAGGACAACTATAGGATATAGTCGTCCGATTTTCATGAAATTAGGACCGAAATTCTAGAATAATAATTAATGGCCAAATATCAAATGAAATTGTGAAATTGTGTTTAAAACTGACAAAGCTTTAATTTTTTTTCGAAAAATTTACCGATCGTTCCTATGGCATATGTACGAGTGAGATTATATAGAAGACTAACTGCAAAACTTCATTCAAATAGCTTTAAAACCAAGGAGCTGGTTTTCGTAGAAACGGACAGACGGACATGGCTAGGTCGACTCGGCTGTTGATGCTGATCAAGAATATATAAACTTTATAGGGCCGGAGATGTCTCCTTCTCTGCGTTGCAAACTTCTGACTGAAACTGTAATACCCTGCAAGAGTATAAAAAGGAATCTAAATATAATTCTTGGCTATAATTCATACATTCCAAACTTATTTGTATGCCACTTATAGCTTTGTCTTCTCTTCGGACAATAAATGTGTATAGATAAATAGCAATTCTTTACCAGTAATAAAAGAAAGAGTACTTTGCGTTTATTTTCGCATGTTATTCTGCATTATACTTAATGTCCCGTTTAATCTAGTTTTAAGATATCCACCATATTTTGTACAGTGAGTCGTGGCTAAAAAAGATTTTAGCATACTTTTTTGCGTTGGGCTTTTGTGTGCAGCTGCTTCCTATTTTTTTGCATGCGAAATTAATGCACATTTCCAAGCGTGCGCGGGTGAGAGAGTAAGTGTGAGGCTGTTGCTTGCTAAATATAGTTATAATTATGCGCACATATTTTTAATTAAGTTTCGCTGCTTGGTGTTTTTTTGGGTTTCGGCTTAGCTAAATATTATGCATACGCCCTGTTAAATTGCATTAATGTGATCCTCTGTCAGTTTTCTTTTCGCGGTTTCCCCTCCTTCCGCTCGTCTTTGTGTTTGTCAAAATTACATATGTTAAACACTCGTACGCTTTAATTTTATGCAATGCAAATTTGCCCCTTTTGTGCTCGAGACTGGCGGAAAATGCTCGAGAACTAGGTTGAGCACAGACGCACATTGTGGCCGCTGTTTAAGTTGGAGTGAAATATTCCTAACTTAGCATTGCATCAGCATGCGAAATCTGGGCTTACTAAGCTGACAGAAACTAAACGTAGATTAAATGATACAATTCCCACTTGCTACGTAGCTGAGCTGGAAGGATTCTGAATTCTAGAGTTTCAAGTCCCTACTTCAAGTCTGCTGAACTCTTATTTAACTTTATGTCTTAATTAAATTATATATAATGTATAATATAGCAAAAATAAAAGGAAAGAATGCTAATTTCGGGATCCCCCTGACTGGCATCGCTTACAGGGTTTTAATATATTTCAAACGAGTACAAATACTCTGTAATCTATGAACTATAATTTATACATTTGATCTATTAAATAAACTGTAATAAAAGGGAGGCTTACGTGGATATGATTTTTAGGTCGACCAAAAAATTAAGCTTCTGTAAGCATTATTATGATTATAAAAGCTAATAAAAAGTGAAAAATGTAAATCAAAATGGATTTTTCTTATTATTTAATAAGAAATATCGCCTTTTTTTCTTTTACTCCTTTTGTGGGTGCAGCGGTTTATGAATGTTGATAAATATTTGCAATTTTAATAAAAGTTTAGTTGGTTTTTGTTGAACCTTTTTATACCCTTGCAGAGGGTATTATAATTTTGGTCAAAGGTGTGCAACGCAGTGAAGGAGACATCTCCGACCCTATAAAGTATATATATTCTTGGTCAGGATCACCTCCTGAGTTGATATAAGCATGTCCGTCTGTCCGTCTGTCCGTCTGTCCGTCTGTCCGTCTGTCCGTCTGTCCGTCTGTCTGTTTCTACGCAAACTAGTCTCTCAGTTTTAAAGCTATCGACTTGAAACTTTGCACACACCCTTCTTTCCTTTGCACGCAGTATATAAGTCGGAACGGCCGGGATCGGCCGACTATATCCTATAGCTGCCATATAACTGATTGATCGGAAATGGTACAACTTCGGTGTTTTTAGAGTTAGAGAATTCAGATTTTGTACGAATGCTATTGTTGGCAACATAATACGACATACCAAATTTTATAAGGATCGGCCGACTATATCCTATAGCTGCCATATAACTGATTGATCGGAAATGCTATAACTTCGGCGATTTTAAAGTAATAGAGTTCAAATTTAGTAAGAATGCTATTTTTGGCAAAATACTACGATCAGGATCGGCCGACTATAAGATATAGCTATAGATATAATAATATAACTGAAAAATCGAAAATTGCCCATCTTTTGTGTTTTTGAAGAATTTTCTGCAAGGGTATATAAACTTCGGCTCCGCCCGAAGTTAGCTTTCCTTTCTTGTTTTTTACTCTTCTTGCTGTTTTGCCTAGTGTCGAGAAGCTCAAAACACTTTTCTGTTTTTAAGGCAAAAGTTTGTTATGGAAATGCGGCAAGTTCTTGCACATATTTTTCTTCTTTCATGTCGCTCTCCTTTTTTTGCTTTGGTGTGAAACTTTTAAATATGATTTTATTATTGCTACTGCAAGTTGTGAGGTTTTTATTTGGTCAGCTCGCAACTGATTTGGCAAAATTGTTGCCAAGGGATTCTTAAATAAAGCAAGCTACTGTTTTGGCCAAGAAGAAGTTCCGAAGGACCATGGACACGACCGAATCGCTTAAGCGTCCTTAAATCAAGTCATAGCCCTGTCTGATTTCCATACCGCTGTGGGGTATTTTCATTTTGGTAACAACTCTGAAACGATTTAAAGATTATTGATCTTAATTAAAGTAACCGTAAGTTCCCAAGTTATTAACTATCACAAAATACCTTTAAGAGTAATTAACATTTTTTTTAATTTCTGTGACATGTATTCAACATTTTATTATAACATCAAGAGTAAAAAGGATGCGGCTTACTGAATTCAGCTTTCCTTTTACTTTTTCTTTTTGGGGGAAGATTTTCCACTTAAATGCATTTGGCGTTCGTCGGTCTGGAGTGGTCCAGCTCCTCGTTGGTCTCCTCCTCGTTGTCTGGCTTCTGGAAAACTTTCACCGTTGACTTTATTTCGCGGGGTCCTCTAGTTAAATTATTATAATGATTTGCGCTGAAGTAGCTTTTTTGTCATCTGCTCGTAATGAGCGTCTGTCCAAAAATAGTTGCAGATGTTAAACAAATTAATTTCTTAAATAAACTTTAATGAATTCATTAAAGAATTTCAATCTAACTTTACTTTACTGAGATGAACATTAGTTTTTATTGTTCTTTAATTAGAGTATCTGAGATTTGATTCAATAATTACACAATACTAACCGTTATAAATTATTGATAAATAATAGTGCAGTAAAATATTTTAGGGAGTGCTTTTGGCATAATCTTTTGTCTGCTCGTGACACCTTCTCAAGACAAACAAAAGACATTATTCTCTATGGGTTATTAGGATATCTGGAACCCTTCTGGTATTTATTACAAAAGCCTCCGCCTTTGTATCTGCACTCCACACCAGAAGTTTTCCAAAACTTTGACTTTCACTAGCACCTTTGTCAAATAAACCTACTTGGTGGTCAGGGCGGTCCTTGGCAAATACATCTTCATCACTCGCACGCCCATTCAACGTTTCAATTTTCAAGTGCTGAGATTGGCCCACTTCAGGGCTGCCCCATGTTTGCTCCAAGACAGTTTACAACGATGTGTTGGCCACATTTCACTCTCGGCTAGTGTGAAGTGCCATACAGCTTCATACCCCGAGTGATTCCATGTTTTATGAAAGGTGACATGTGGCAACTCCAGTCGTGGTCTAGCCACATGCCCGGTCGACCGACCTGGATCTACTGTGGGCCCATTGCAATGTCACTTCCACTGTTCTTGCAAAGCAGGCAATGGCGAGTCCCAGTTTGTGTGCGTGTTCTTGTGGTTTCTCCTGCAACATGTTGGGAATTATTATAAACTCGAGTGGGTTTCAAGTGTGTCGACGGAAAGCAAATGGAAATGTATAGTTCAACTTGAACTAATTAAATTAATTAAATTGGAACTAGATAGTTTAATAATAAAGCTGTAGAGATATTTGAACTAGATATTTACGGTGGAGAGCAACCAGTTTGCTACCATGAGCTTATTACAATCATTTACTGATACTTATTATTTGCTGTTATTTATTTTGTAAAGACTCGAATAAAACAAGACAAAACAAGGATACAGTTCGCTAACATTCCCAGCTTTCTAATTACTTTATTGGCCAGCTCCTAACTTAAGTATCCAGGGAGTAGAATCACAACAGTAGCTCAACTTCCGTTTCCCAAAACTTTGGCTCCAGTGAAAATTGGCGTTATTTTACTTCAGTTTTAGATTCGCTCCAGTTCAAATCTCAGCTCACTAATTTATGCAGCGCCGGGAATGGCAGTTCACTTAATTTCAGTGCAATTTTTCTTGGCCAAGTCGCAAGGAGTTGGGTCCTACGACCAAGGACCAAGAGTATCGCAATCTGGAGCGGCAGAAAGGCGCCGACAAAGTGACAAACAACTAAGAGAAAATCGCGTGCGTGACGCGTGGCAGGAGCATAAAGTTTGTGACACGTTTCCCTAGTTGCATTTTGTTTTTATTTTCGCCGAGCAGCGAGTCCTGGTGCTAAGGAGCAAAAAGGTTCGCAGCGAATGGTGATGGTGACACTTTACAGCCGCGCTGCATACTTTCGGGCGTTATGCAAGTCACGTTAATTCCGCCAGCCAACTGTGAAGGCAAAACAAAAACAAAAATAAAAACTAAAACAAAAACAGGAACAAGAAAAGACCAAAAACCATAATGGCAGCAACAACACAGCGCTGGAAAATTCTTGCCATTTTCAAAGGATCTAAAAAGGTGGACGAGGAAAATCAAAATGTTCAACGTACTTCGCAAATTACTTATGTATGTTTGGTTCCTGTTCGGGCCCTCTATTTTAGTTGGTGGAACCCACAAATTATGGCAACCACCTCTTTCTGTGCCTTGGTCGGGGAGGAACTCATTAGGCGTGTTTATATTATATAAATTAGCTTAATTTGAAAACATTTTTTGATGCCAAAACTTTGCCTGTCTTTTCAGCAGGCAACTTCTGTCTTGGCTAATTTATATGCCCGTTGGACACTCTCGCCTTGGCCAAAAAGTTGCCGCCAACTTCTCCGTCTCCTGTTGCGGGTTAATAAGAAGACGACCAACAAATTGCCAACATTACTCTTTCCCTCCCGAAGGGCGGCGTGCGGGGCAGTTGGCGGTCGGCGGCTGGTTGCAAATAGACATTTGAGTGTTGTACTTGGCTTCGCCCGCAAGCAGCCTGTCTTGCTTTCTTGTTGACTCTTTCGGGATGGGCTGATTCAGTCTTTGCAAGTGTCAAAAGCGCAGGCAATTAATTTGGCCTAATTAGACTCTTGGCTGGCTGCTTGCCCGCTTGACTGGCTCTCCCCAGCCCCTGTCCATGATATCCCCGTTGCTGCTGCAGTTCTTGTGCCTTTTCACTCTGATCGAGGCACAAAGGATTCTCAGCCTGTTGAGCGATTTACGGCTCAGCGGAAAAGAGTTATTCGAGGCAGGTTGACGATGACGATGACGAGCTCAGAAGCGGAAAGTTTACGGAATACTTAAAAGTCAAGGGGTAACACTACTAAAAGTTTCGAAATAAATTCATAAAGCGATACATTTAAAAGGCGTACCAAAACTATATGTTCAGCTTGTATATATTTTTGGCATGTTTCTGGGAAATTCTTATTTAAACTTGCATGCAAATGCTCATAAATCGGCATTTACTAATATAACCAAAATATCCACACATTATTATTTTAATTAATTAGCAAAACATTTTTTAGCTTTTAATTACTTTTTAAAATATTATGTGATTGAAAAGGAAGCCTGTGAGGTCATTTGAAACTATTTTGGTCTACTCCGGAGATCAGATTATGTGGGTATTACTTATAATTTGTCCTCTCACTGATACTAAGTATTGTTAAAAGTTGTGTAAGTTTCGCCAATGAATGATCTAAATGAAAATTTGTAAATAAAGTATTACAATATTGGAGATGAAGTAGCAAGTATAACCTAAACATAGCAAATTAAAAATCCAGAGGCTGCTATGCAGCGTTTTTTAAAGACCATTTATCATGTATTGATTTTTGAAAAATGGTAGGTATCCTTTAAATTTCTCGAAAAAATACTATCTAGAATTTTGGTTCACTGCAAATAATAATTAAATCTAGTACAGCTTTTATATAAAAAATAGTACGGATTAGCTCTGCTTCACATTTTAATATCCTAAATTGTATTCTCGGAAAATATTATTGTTTTAATTAGCCATAGTATATATAACTATTTGATATAATCCAAAATATGTTTCTTACAGATGTTGTACATATAATAACTATTTGAAATCATCCATAAAATGTTCCTCACCCTCACAGATGTTTGTCAAAGTTTCTAGCATCTGCCGTCTGCTTTCTGGGACGTCAGATGCACTTAACCGCCTTGGAGTAGCTATCCGTGCTAAGATGTATCCCACCCACATGCGAAAAACTTTAGCAGAAACAGTTTCAACTGCCTCTGGGCCAGGCCATAATTTGCTTAACCACTTTTGCCAATGGTCGGTGTACCCGTTGCCCAGTTTTCTGCTTGCGCCCGATCTATCTCTGGGTTCTCGGTTGGCTGAGAGCCAATTTCTTTGGCGCCGTTCGACACCGGCCGCTTATATAATAATTTCCCAGCATAATTTATGGGCGGCAAAAGTTTTCTGTGGCTGCCCAGTCGAACAATTGCCACTATAATGTTGTGGGCTCTTCTTGCATTTTACATTTTATTCGAGCCAAAAAATGTTTGTTGCTCCGCTCCGTCCAGGCGTGAACTATGCGGTCCAGCCATCCTTCCGCCGCATCCTTTCGTGGCCCTGTTGCCATAAATTCACGCTGCTCTGCTTATCGGAAGGGGGACATGGACATGGAAAGCAGGACCCGATCGAAGCTGAATGGCATAACAAACGTCAAAATTGATTTCAAATTGCATTCTTCGTTTGGTATTTCTACTGTGGTAAAATTGTGTGAAGGGGGATGAGTTGCGAAAATGAATTTAAGTTTTAACAAGAAAGGAATCTAACTTCGGCTCGCCGAAGTTTATATACCCTTGCAGATTGCAATTGAAATATAAAATTAAAAAGAAAATTCAAAAATAATAATAGTTAACCGAATCTCAAATTTGATGAAAATATGTTTATTTGTTGTGATTTTTTCTATTATTTCTCTGATTGTTCCCATGGCAGCTATATGATATAGTCCTCTGATTTTCAAGAAATTGAAAATGAAATTATAGAATAATATTAACTAACTAAATCTCAAGTTTGATGAAAATATGTTGAGAAACAGCGAAGTTATGATTTTTTTCTATTATTTTCCTGATTGTTCCTATGACAGCTATAGGATAGAGTCGTCCGATTTTAATGAAATTAAAATCGAAATTCTGGAATAATAATTTATGGCCAAATATCAAATTTGGTAGAATTGTGTTGGAAACTGAAAAAGTTAAATTTTTTTTATAAAAATTTACAGATTGTTACTATGGCAGCTATATGATATAGTCGTCCGATCCGGCCCGTTTCGACATATGTACGAGTAAGAGTATTTAGAAGACTAACTGCAAAGTTTCATTCAGATAGCTTTAAGACTGAGGGACTAGTTTGCGTAGAAACGGACAGACAGACGGACAGACGGACATGGCTAGATCGACTCGGCTGTTGATGCTGATCATATATTCTTGATCAATAATTTCAAGGGTCGGAGATGTCTCCTTCACTGCGTTGCAAACTTCTGACTGAAATTATAATACCCTGCAAGGGTATAAAAACAGGCAGAAAATAATCTAGAGGTTTAGGCAAATTGGTAGAAAGTGTAGGATTGCAGCTTAAAGTTTAATTAAAGTAAATATCTTGAATCAATATTGTTGGGGTTACGTAAATCAAGCGAACAGGTGCAATAAAAGTCTGTCTTATTTTCTACCAATACAGCAGAGTTTTGCAATTGATTTATTAACTGATTATAACTGTCTTTTCAGGTGCAACATTTAGCGACAGGGATTTGTGCGAATTATCTGTCCGGTGAATCGAATAAATTGCTTAAGCACTTGCACATCTGACCGATATGAATCCGTATTTCAACTCATAATTACGGCTGATAAGCGGAGTTTATTGGTTTCACCATCGGAGGCAAGACACTTCGCCTTATCATTCAAGAGCAGGAGGAGCATTCGCAATTGCAAAATATTCGGCTACGACTATTTGCTCCAAACAAACGAAGATAAAAAGTGATCATTGCACGGTAGAAGTGTGACTCACAAAGATACAGATACAACGGGCAGCTGTAGATACTTGAAAAAGCTAAAACGTGTCATGTGAGCAATCAAAACAGAACTCCACAGACGGAGAGAGAGCGAGAGAACGGGTGATACACGGAAAAAAGAATAAAATGATGGTATACAAAAATAAAAAAGGAAATATATTAAGAGAATTTATTATAAATGTAAATAAAAATGTTAGGCATGGTACATAATAGTTTTTTGTTACTATATTCTAAGACATTCCCTAATATCGAACATTTTTTATGAAATTAAATTCAAATGCTATTAGAATTTTTCTCTCTGAGCGGCTCGTGAGAGTCTGGGAGAGGGAAAGCTCGGCAAGCAACAGGTAAGGTCTGAGCGCACCTTTGAGCCGAGCTTCCCGCTCTGGGCCAACTTTTGTTGTTTTTACCTCTCGCGTTGCTGTGTTTGTGTGCGCTTAGCGTGTTTTTTGTTGCTGGGCGCGGCTGCGGTGCGGCAGTTGGACGTGAACCCGCGAGCGGCCAACACGTATCCGGCGCGTTGTGCAGCGGAACAGCAGCAGCAGCAACAACAACCAACCGATAATAGGCAGCACAGCGCAACTCAAGTGTGAATTCGAATTGAGGTTATGTAAGGCGAAATAGCCAGACGCGAAAACAAAACACATAAGCAGCTGGCTGCATTGGCCAGGTCACACGTTCGCCCATCCCCGAACGGTACAAAGGAAGGCAGAAGGAGCCGTCACAATGGAGGAGCCCAAGACGCAGGCGCAGGCGCAAAGCCATCCGCTGGAGGATGTGGCCCTCAATGAGAGCGACGAGGACAGGCAGACGGCCAGGCCCAGGAATTGGGTTAAGTTCGACGATGAGGCAGACGGCGATGAGAAAAACAATAACAGCGATGCCACACAGCAACCGCAGCAGCAGCAGCAGCAACAACAAAACAAGTTGGCTCTGCCACCGCCTCCGTCGGTGGTGAGCAGCAACAACAACAGGAGGGCGCGCTCGCGCAGTCCCAACAATCCGTCGCCAACAACAACCACACCTGTCCAGGTCAGTGCCTCTCACTCTCTCCCCCTTGCAACGCAGCGTAACGCATTCCAATGCACGCCAGACCCTTGTCGCACTCTCGCTCACACACCAGTTTGCGGTACAGGCGGCCCTCCGATAAATGAACCTCCTTGACTTTCGAATTAAAAAGAAGTTACAAGAAATAATCATCTAAAAAAACAGTCAGAAGGATGAGATTATTATTCCAACACACTAAGATGCTTGGGCAAATTTTAGCGTAACAACTTTCAGAATCTGATCAGAAATACTTAATATTTACATTTAATTTGGAATGCTTAATTGTGGTCCCATAGTTACCCATATTATGTTAGTTTTTTTAGCTTTCTTCTGCCTGATTTTTAGTACGTTGCACGCATGACAAACGAAGTTGGCTCTCAGCTGAGAGTTGGAGTTGAAACGGGGCCCATCCGGTGATAAACTCTGACTCAACTTACCTTAAGTTGACTTGTTTTTAGACCCCGACACGTCACACACATTCCGTTTTAAAATATGTGTGTTTTTCTCCTTGGCGATATAATTTCTGGTACCTTGGCTCGTATTTTTCAGCCTCAGTTGAGCTCAGAACGTCGCTCTTGATTTAGATTAGTTAACGTTCTCTTTGAAGTTGCCAGGAAATTATTCGCTTTTGTTTACATCACAGCTCACACCAGACTGCTAGAATAATAAGAAAATGTAAACAAAATATGAATTTCACTGAGAGATATCAGTTGGCTGCGATAGCTTGTATTTTTTCACTGTGCTGTAAATATTTGTTATTTATATTTCTTATAATTTATGTTTGCATACCAATACTTAGTTACTTAACAAAATAAAATAGTTGAGTTTATTTCTAGTAAAGTTTTGAATCGTATATAATAGTTGAAAAGAAATTACGTGGAAGATTAAAATTGCCTTCATATATAAATATTTAAGAAATTATAGATTTCCCCAAGCAATAAATTTAACAGAAAACCTTAGTCTTTAGCAAATAATCTCACATAATCTTATTAGCCAATTTTATCTTATTTGTAAGTGTTTACAGTTTACTTTCCTTATCAGTATCTAATAAGTGACATTATCGTTTTGTTGAATATAAACATAAAACTACCGAAAATTATCTCTGTTATATTTGCTATAATAAAGATAACACTAGAGAATTTAGGGTTTAGTATGGATAACTGAAGAGCAGTAAAATGTAATTCCTAACTCTACTTAGAGATAATTAAAATTTAGAAAATACGACTGAACCTGCTTAACAATGCAATACGTGAGAACTATTTGAAGCTTAAAGGCAAAACAAATAAATTTGATCGCATTTGGTGGTACAGAGGCAGGCGCATTTTGAGTGGATTGCCTTGGCGAATCTATCTTTGGGCTGGGGCTTTGGGTTTTGTCAACGTGGAACGTGCCTTGCCGCACATTGTGCTTAGTAAGATTCGCAGTCGTAAGTTTACTTATGGATACAGATACGATTTTACCGACCTGGTGCGCGCCCCTGAAAGCCTATAAACTAAAACTAAAAATCAATAAAATTGATTTTCCTCGCACATTTCCATAATTTTCTGGCACTGACCCCTGAACACTTTGACGCCTTAAGGCCAAGACCAATGCATATTTACCCCTTATTGTGGCCTCTCCACAGCGCCCGGCAGTCTCTTCCACCACAGCTGCGACACCGGCCGAAGCCCAGGCATCGTCCCCGGATGTGGCGCCCGCTGTCCTGACAACTGAGAGCACGCACGTCAATCTGAATGCATCCGGCAGTGGTGTTGTCAGCGGCAACATTGCAGGCGGTGCCAGTGCGACTCCAAGTTCGAGTGCGAGTGGTCCGGCGGCGGCCCGGCACACCCCGCAACTAATAAACCAAAAAGCGACCGCAGCCCCCTCATCAGCGCAGTCTGCAGCGGCGTCTTCCAGTCATCATCACAATGGCAGCGGGGCCAATGGCACAGGAGTCGCCCAACCAGTGGACCAGGGATCTGGAATGCGCACGATAGAGCTGTCGACGGGTCGCATCCGCGAGGGATTCGGTGAGTGACTCACGTTAGGGGGCATGATGATTCATCATTGAAGAGTCCTGAAATTTTTAAATTTCAAAATCAAAATTTGAATGTGCTTTGAGACAATATATGGGAACATGAACAACCTAAAGATTTATCCGTAATGCATAAATGGTGGAGAGCCAATTAATATAGTCTCGATTTTGGTTTCATGAAAATACACACAAATTTATATTATATTTATATTTAAAAATTCATTCCAACATAATTGTTTAGAATTTTACGGGCGAAAGAATTAATTCAGAAACCTTTCTTTTCTATATCTATCCTAAAGTTAAAAAAAAGGATGCATATGAAATAGTGTCGATCCACACAATTTTTGTTACAGAAATAATGAAATTAATGCATGTATTAGGACTCGCACTAATACTGTTTTCCAAATTTAATTATTTAATTTTATATTTTTTTGTTTGTTCTTGTTTGCTTGTTTGTTCTATTAACCTAGATAGTTAATGAATGATAAAATAGGCCTAAGCCCAGCAAATTTATGTTTTGTTTTTTGCAAAATCCAAATTGAAAATAAATAATTACAAGTCAAAAAAGAGGCTAACTTGTCGTAATACAATATTAATGTGTTATAATAAAATTGTTATTACATTTATCTCGATGACAGTTATAAAATATAGATAAGAGAAGTGACTCAAAAAATATTTGTTTAAACTTATTTATTTTCAAATTCAATAGTAAAGACCTTAAAAGGCCCTATTTAGTTCCCTTTTCTTCAATTGTGATCATTTCTTAATTTTTATAGAGCTATGTATTTAGTATCTAGCAGATACACTGATAGAAAAAAATAAGAAAATTTTGGTCATAAAATCGTGACCATTTCGGTCACGAAATCATCCCAAGAATTTTTCGTTCTTCCTTTGAGATTTTCGTTCTTCCTTTAAGAATTTTTGCATTCTCAATTCAAGATTTTTAAAATCTTATTTTAAGAACAAAAAAATCTATAAAAGATACCGGGTTCTGAAAGAATTAAATCTGTAAATATAAAGTTATAAATTGTTATTAAATCTTAAACTAGTGTAGAGAAATCCCAATTAAAACTTTACTTACACATTTTTGCGCGCCGGGATAGGACTCGAACCCGGGTCCCAAGAATACACAGACCCTCCACTTACCCACTCGGCTACTGAGGCAAACTTAACTCTAATGCCGAGAATGCTTATACATACGATTTCAAGGAGAGAGCAGAAAATATATGAATCTCTCCTCTCTGAGCTAAAAATAGATCTTTCAACAAAGAGTGAGACCACATTATGATTTCCATTTT